>OVBX01003198.1:2843-17590 GCA_900406325.1 Erucastrum elatum | reverse complement strand
ATTTTTTATAAAATTAAATATTATAAATAATAATTTTATAAGAAATTAAATATTATAAATAATAATTTTATAATAAATTAATATTTATAATATTTAATTTCTTATAAAATTAATATTTATAATATTTAATTTCTATAAAATTATTATTTATAATAATTTAATTTTATAAAAAAATATTAATTTTTTTATTTTAAAAAAAATATTTATAATTTCAATTTTAGATTTTACTTTTTCACAATTGTTTTTGAATTTTTTTGAATTTTTTAATGTTTTAAAACTAATATTAATTTTATAAAGTAAATTTTAATATTTTGATTTTTTAAAAAAGAAATATTTATAATTTCAATTTTAGTTTTACTTTTTCAAAATTTTCTTGAATTTTTAAGATTTTTTGGAATTTTTTAAAAAGAATTTAGATTTTTAAAGATTTGTTTGATACTCAATAAAAGAAAATATGTTGAGATATTCTTAAAAGTGCCAGTAGTCTAGTGGCAAGAAACCTCGTTATTTGACCGTGAGGTCACAGGTTCGACCCGCGGGATGAACATATTTTTGATAATAAAAATAGGTAAAACGACGTCGTTTCATTCCATCTCAAAACGACGTCGTTTTAATAAACGGCAGAATTTAACGGTGAATTAACACTGTCATAATTGTCAGTTAACGGTGTTTTAATTTGGTCAGTCAATGTTTAGTTTGTTATTTTTCTAAAAAAGTCAATAAAAGATCAGGATTATATTGGTCAAGCTCGAATACAGATTTCTTTTGGCCATTCTTGCCATGTTCAGTATTTTTTTGGACGAATTTCCAATTTTATAATCTACTAGTTACAAATACATAGGTAAATATTATTTGCAGAGGCTGGTGAGTGGGGCCCATATTCGATGGGCTTACTATTAACTTAAAACAAAAACTCTTTTCACACGTTGGGCTTTTTGCACGTGAAAATGACCTAATCATGTTTTTAAGACAGGATGAGGCCCACATGTCGTCCCGTTTCTTACATGTGACTATGCCTCCATCTCCAGTCTGCCAATTTCACCCCTACTTACCACCTCTCTCTCTTTTTTTAAAGATTTTTTTAATTCCTTTTCCGCAGAATAATTGATTTCTATCCAAAATAATAATCAAGTGTATGTATATAATTCGGTAAAATCGAGTAAGAAATGTTTCTAAAACTGATGAATAAAAAATGTCTACCAGCCTAGTAGATAGATATCCGAGAGTTACGACTATTTATCAAATATATACGTTCCTATCTAATAGAACGCTATTGATTTTTCAAAATTGATAAGAGAGTGTTAAAAAAAAGATAAGAGAAATCTAAGTTCTGTTATTTTTTAAATCTTTTTATCATAGAAAATAAAAGTTGATATTCAAGGAAAAAATCCTTAACATTCTAACCAGCAAAAATGAAGAAAAATTCGCTATATATAATGTTCGTCTAGGTTAAGAAAACTCTTGTTCCATTTTCATACGACTGAGGAAATTATACTTTTTTAAAAGAAAAAATCACTCTCAAGACACTCCACTTTCTTATTTTTTGTCAATACAACGCTGCAGTTTCCTTCTTTAGCTAATGACGTTTTTTCGAAACAAGTGTGTTTTTTTTTGTTAAAAAAACAAGTGTGTTGTTTGATGCCGAAAATATGAAAAAAAAGAAGATTTTATTAAGAATTGACAAAAAAAAAGTGAGAAGAATTTTTAGATTCTAATGTAGCGACGTCAGTATGTCGTCAGTACTGGCTAATAATCGTCAATTTGTCAAATTAAAGTACCGAAGTCAAACTACGTAGTATACAAAATATTCAGAATATGCAGTCAATACTAGATTAGATTTATTCTACAGTCAATGCTATTAAATAATACCAGAGTTTGATTAATAAAACCCGAAACATACCAGATGAATCCATAACTCATGTTACATCTGGAATGGATCTTCCAAAGCAATAGAAGACTTTTCTAGGTGAGAAAAAGAAGTGTTATATAGTGATTGAGTACGAATCAATTAAATGTACACTGATCTTCAGCTTGTTTTTTTTTTTTGGTCAAAGCTGATCTTCAGCTTGTTTGCAATCGAAATTAGTCAATTTCTTTTAGAGAATTTGCGAGGACGCTTTTTAAAACAAAATTATATTATAATAGAATAGAGTCAGCATGATTACATATGGAGTTTAATCATGGAGGCCATAAAAAGAGCTTTTTTTAGTAACAAAGGAGCTCAAATCATTGAAAAAGCAGTGACAATTCCTGTGTTTTTTATGAACTGAAAAAATTAAAAGAAATATTCCCGTGTTAATTAGGGCTGGGCAATTTATCTGATATCCGAATTGGCACCCGAACCCGACCGATTAGAATTAGTGATAACATCTATTCGTTTTTAGCAACGAGATTAGAATAAAGAAGCTTAATCAGTGTCAACATTTTGCCGTAGGCCCCTATAGAAAAAGGAAAAATGTCTACAAATTCTCTTTAGTTAGATAGTTTTCTCAATTCTGTATCGCCACGAGTGCATTCTTGTTCTAGTTGCAGAGCACACATATTTTGTTTCACAAAGTTAGTTTATCTAGTCACACATATATATGTATATTAGCAAACCCTATACTCCCTCTGTTTCATATTAAGTATTACTATTGCTGATTTTTTTTGTTTCATAATAAGTGTCATTCTACAATACCAATGCATTTTTTATAAACTTTCAGCTTAAAATTAATTGTAAATGCATTGATCTTATAAATAAACATATTTATCTAAAATACTATTGGTTAGATATGTGATATTAATGAAAAGATAAATACATTTTAATGAATTTCTTAATATGTGTGAAAAGAGGTTGAGTGATACTCTTTGTGAAACGGAGGGAGCATTTTTTAGAACGGTCAATTGTGATCGAATTCATTACTGGGCCACAGAGCGAATAGCTTACATTGTAGCATGGTCATATATTATATACAATACCAGACTAGTGAATGGGCTTGGATCCATATCCTTGTATTAAACCTTAAACCACTTCGATTTAGGGTTGTCACGAGACATAAATTAATACGTGACAAATTCTCTGGATGCAACCTTTCGGGGATTCCAAAGTAGTGTAGACAGAATCTTTCGTTGTAGTTTTCTACTACAGAGAGAACGTATTTATTGAGGAGGATGTTGTAGAACTGCCCGTCCATCCAAATATGTAGGAGAGAGTGTTTCATCGTGAAATCGCTATATGTGTGATTCATCATAATTGCATATATTACAGATCAGCGCCGTCTCAAATTATTTATGGACCCTGTTCAAAAAATATTAAAAGTATATTTAACAATACAATATTATCATATTATATTTGGTTCGGGCCCTGTTCCCATCTCAAATTTTTTATATTTTGGTTCGGACCCTGTTCGACCGCACCACTTACACGTGCTGTTAGACGGCCCTGTTACAGATAGTTGATCATTATATGGAATTATATAATGATGTAATATGTGTTATCCAGTATTAATTAGAACGCTGATTTATATTATAACAAATTACGAAAAATATTAAAAGATAATTCTGTAAATGATAAATCTACCTATATTGTTTGGTAACCATCTTATGAAAAAAAAAAGTTCAAAAAAAAAACCATCTTATGAAAAATCTAACTGCACTACAATTAACCATCTTATGCAAATCTAATTACACCATATTAAAAATATAATGTAAATATTTGGTGCATTTATATAATTAATGATAAATACTATTTTTCTTTAGTATTCCAAACTTATACTTTCTGGTATAGAAGTCTTTTTGGGCAACACTTTCTGGTATAAAACATTAATCAATTTTTGACCCAAAAAAAACATTGATAAACTTTAATCAAAACACTGTAGTAAGTGCTTCCACAATTTTGAAAGATGGCTTTACAAGTGATTGTATGCACCTTTCTTCATTGACTTTCCTGCAACTGGAGTATAGAGAGTAGAGATCATCTGAGGTCAACCGGTTTCCACTCCATATCAAAACCGGTTCCGTTCTCAGCTACTCATCAAAACCTAACCAATCGAACAAAACCCTGCATGTGCAAATGGCCATGATAAAAATAACATTTGGTATTTACAGATTTCGGCAAATAGAATAATGTGAATAATCATCATCATGTGGTATATCTTCATAAATCTTGATAGTGGAAATCAATAATGCAATATGCATATTCAAATGGAGCATATATGTAAACCTACATCATTGAGGCTTACGACTTATAAACGTCGACTCTGATTGACAAAGTCAATCTTCCAATACCAAGCACTTTCTAAATGTCACCATATATTTGTCAAAGGAAATTTTAATGAATCTCATGATTACAGAATTTGAAACCTAAAAAATTTCGGATCAAATATATTTATTTTTGCATCAAGGATAAAAACATTTTTCTAAATTTATTATAATTTTCCCAAAACAACCGGGAGTGTCATTGGTATAACGGACATCTTACGTAGGACATGCATTTTATCCGGACTCGAATACCCGACCCGAAACCGACAGAAAAAACTCGGTCCGAATAGAAACCGATCCGATGAAATTACCCTATCGGGTCCTGTTGCAGAGGACCTGCGGATCTTGGATCCGACCCGACACGAACCCGAAACCCGACGGGTACCCGAATTAATAATGTTAATAAAATAAAATGAACTGAAGGGGAATCGAAAACATGTTATTTATTTAGAGAGTAAATGGGTCAACCACTAGAAAACACCGAATTGTTGTTATATCTTGTATAGTTTAATATATATACCCACTTTAATATAATAAAAGCACAAATTTTGAATAAATAAATATTTTCAGATATTTTTTTCTGTATTTTTAGGTATTTTTTAGGTCGAACCCGACCCGAAACTGAACCGAATCCAAACCGATAAATTCTAGTTACCCGAATAGGTCCAACTATCTAAGATCCGATCCGACCCAACCCAAAACAACCCAAACCGATCCGAGACCGAAATTTTAAAATTACCCGATCAAATCCTAATTTCTAGTATCCGAAAGATCCGGATCCGAGATCACCCGACCCAAATCCGACCCGCGTACCCGAATGTCCCCTACTTTTACGGTTGCGGCAAAGGTCACTAACATTATTATTAATTGCAGCAATCTGTTAAATAGAGTGAAGTAACCGCGTCCGAATGAAGATAATATCTAATCATTTATGGTCTTCGTATTGATTCGATCTAGTAGGTTATAATGGAGCATGAGGTTCTTGTATAGATGTTAAATCAACGGAGTAAGTGGCTGCTTTGTGTAAAAGATTCACACTGTCGCTTTTTTCTTTTTCTTTTCATTGCTACACAAATCGATCTTTCACTAACGTCGTATGTACGATCGTTCACTGATTTAACGTTTTTAGGTTTAGTGTAGTTCCACTCGATATTCAACTAAATATATTGTTTCAACTAGTCATTGTTTTGATGCCTTGAGGAACTATAAATGAAAATATAACATAGTAACTTGAAGTTATATATGATAATGTTTTATACTTTTATGATATATCATCATAATGTACACTTCAGTTAGCTAGCACTTAGCATACACACCTTTTATGTTCCATTGATACGTGGAAAATAATAAACACGCATCCAAGGCCAACATTGTATCTATAGTTACTTATGGTGTCTCTTTTAATATAATTAAAGCCTACAAGATTTAGTCAAACAAAGTGCTGCTAACTAGTAATAGTTATAATCACCACATCTGATGCAACAATGATTAAGCAACAGCCATAGACATCTTTAGAGTTTACAGGTTGCATATAATTTCGACAGTGATAAAACATTGTAACTGTAACTAGAATGAACTAATGCCACGATTAGATGGTGAGTTGAGGTGCAATTTAAGATGAGATGTTTGTAAAACGACAAAAACTTGCCAAAAAAGAGAGAGAGAAAGACAAAGGAAAAAGGAAAAGAAAGGCACCTTATGATTAAGACCCTCGAACTTACACAAAAACTCAAATCCAAAAAAGCTTTAGATAAGATACAAAGATGAATCCACATTAGAGGCTTTAGGTAACCAGATTACTATGCATGGTGTAACAATGCAACGTACACGTATTTTCTACATATAAAAATTATTCATATCGTCGATACAATTTAGTAAAAAACGAATAAAAATAAAATGGTTATCTCGTCGGTAGAGATGTCAATATTTATCTATTTCTTTTTCGTTTTCCATCCACGCGAATCTCTGAATTTTTTTCTATTAAACCTGGCTTAAAATCCGGAGTATGCAGCTTTTTGTAAAATAATGAAGATAGAAAGGTATATCTATTCGTAAAAAAAAAGAAAGAAAGGTATATCTATGACTAACGGTAAAAATGTAACAGATAAAAATGTGATACGTAGATGAGCATAAAAATATAAATATGATACATGGTTTTTTTTTTTTGCAAACATTTTTCTAATATGATACATGGTTACATGAAACATTATGATGTAAATATATAATAGATGAATTAAAAACTCACTAAATTCGATTGAAATATCATGTGCATAATCATAATTCATTCTTGATATTTTTAATGACTTTCATGCATTAATCCAACTCTCCAAAGTTTTATTATAGGTCAAAACTTTTAACATATTAACAAAAGATAGGGGAACCCTCTCTCTAAAGTTACTATTCCAAAACCTCTCTCCACTCTCTACAACTTTCAGATCTGCCGTCTTGCTCCGGCGCGTGGAGACATCGGCGGTTGGTTCGGTGTACGTTAGCTCCACCGTCGGAGGCGCCTCCTCATCCTCTCTCTCTCGTTTTCCTTTTGCTTTAATCTCTTACTGTTCTCCTTCGCTGATATGTCGAAGCTCTGGAATGGTTGAGAAGTCGGAACCCTAGATCCTCCCGGGGGGTGACAGATCCGGTGGTTATGGCCGTATCTGGAGGCGAGACGAGGCGGTGGCGGCGGTGAGTTGATCGGAGTCGGCTTTTAGGGTTTTGAGATCCGGCGAATCTCCTTTTTACCTTGGTAGATCTCTTCGGTTCTCTTGGCGGTGGTGGCGCGTGATGATTTGGAACCTCTCTCTCCATGTTCTTATTTGGTTGATTGTATCTCGAGGCTTCTTCTTCGATGTGGAGTGGTTCGTGAAGCTTTCACTCGCGCCGGAGCTGGGTGTCCTGTTTCGGCGAGTTGTTCTGCTTTCGTTCAGGTGAGGCGGCGATTTCTTCGTCGGTTCGTGCACAGTTCCATGGCAGTCGTGTGGCAGTTGTGGCTCTGTGGTATTGGCGTCTGCAACTCCGGTGTCGTGTTGAGGAATTGTCGTCTATGGCATGTGCCTCACCGTCTCTTGCGGTTGCTCTCCTCTTGTTGGTCCATTCTCACGTCTGGTGCAATGCTCAGACCATCTCGCGAATGTTCTTGATATCTTCAGCCTTTCTCTCGGTCTTCCTTTGTGTCTCCAGCAGGGAGTGACTGAGCAGCTCAAAAAAGATCGACTTAGGTTCTCTACAGTCGGACCAGGTCGTCATTGCTTGCTCGTTTGAGTCTTCGGGTAACAGATGGCGAGGAGGCCTGGGCGGAGTTAGGTCATCTGCATACAGAGGAGGCTTCTTGGTCTTCTGCGTAGACTAACCTCCATCTTTTTTGCAGGGTTTCGAAGTGATTGTTTCTAGTGTAGCCTTCATTGCAACCCGTTTGTCAGGAGGCTCAGTGGAGCCTATTCAAGCCGTGTAGTCCCTCGGCTATGGCGTCTCACTCCCTCCGTTAGCGGTTTCGAGGATTTGATGGCAGCTTATAAGGTTCGCTCTCTTCATCCTACTTCCGTGGTGTCGCGCTTCAGAGACGGTTTAAATTACAAGCTTGAAGAGATCATCAAAATCCAGCTACTCCGGTGATGTCACGAGAAGACCGGCATCCAAGGCAACGAGGTAAACCCCACATTCGAGTGGTTAACATCAACGGCTGAGAACGGTGCTTGATATTCTAAGGATCTCCGAACTGTCTAGCGGATGGCGTCGGTTTAGTGGGCGAGCGAAGCTACGTCTAGCTAGGTTTGATTTAGAACATTTTGGTCGATTTAAAGCTTGTAATTGACGCTGTGATTTTATGTTTTTCGGATTGAATAAAAAGTTATATAATTAAAAAAAANAAAAAAAAAAAAAAAAAAAAAAAAAAAAAAAAAAAAAAAAAAAACTTTTAACATATTCCTGATTTTGGGAAAGCATAGTATAAAATAAAAAGGTGGTTTGTGGAGGCCACACATCTTTATATGGGAACACTGCTCAATATTGCTACTGCGGCTAAATGGCAAAGACCTACCCCTACTGTTTCTTTCCACTTTTCATCCCTCGTGTGGCCCCAACAACGAGAGCCCATGGGCCCAAAACTTTTCGAGATTCTCTTCTATCCCTCATCCTCAAGTCTCATCATCTTCACTGCAATTATTGGCGATTTAGTAAAATCTCTATTCCATTAGTGAAACGGGTAGTTAGCTAATGTTGGGATTACACCAAAATTATATTTTTTTATTAATTTATAGAGATATTAATTTATCGAGATATTAATTTAATCAAAAATTCAATTCAAAACTATAAAATTATATTAATTTATAAAAAATTTCAATGTATATTAATTTATGGAATATTAATTTATAGAAGTTCTACTGTATCAAATCAATGGAATTTAGAAACATCATATGTAAAGTTTCATTTTCTAACTAAATGATATTGCAGTAACGATAAGACAAAAAGATTACATACTTCTACTTGTTTCAAGCAAATTTACAAAACTCATGAACTCCTAGAAGTTGATCCTAAGATTTACGGACTAAAACATAACTATTGGTGCAATCATCTAGAGGAATTACATTAAGAAAGCGTATTTTAGCTGCTAAATCGTATACATGATAGTTTTTTTACACGATAGCATAACATGCGCCTCCAGAGGGAANTTTTTAAAAAAAAAAAAAAAAAAAAAAAAAAACTGGAGAAAGAGAGAGACAAGGGCTGAATTGGAAAGTTCACAGGACGCTTTCTGTGACCTGTCGGGGAGTAGATGTCTATACATATGCAACGTGTATACATAGATTCATACATGTTATATACAATTTGCCAAATACAGTAGTACCATTTTTTTTCTTAAATCAACATTTTTATAATCCAAAGTCAGTAGTCTATTTTAAGATAAATCTAATGCATTATTGATTTGTGTTTAAAGTTTTAAACCCCAAAGAGGAAATAATTTACTTATAATTATTGATCATCTAAAATATGAAATAGGTATATTTATTCAAATAAATAAAAGAAGAGAAAGCTCTCTCTAGCTTCTGTTTATCACACAAGTTTTTGTTTTTCTTCTTCTTCCTCTTTACCTCTCTCTCTCTCACACAAAGTGTTTTACTGTTTTCTATAATATCACACTATATGCTTCAACAGTGACTCCACATTGAAACCTGAGAATGTCTGAATCCGTAGCAGCAGAGCATGATTACATAGGTTTGTCTGAGTTTCCAACCATGGAAGCAACACCACCAATATCTGACATAACCAAAACCAGAGACGTTCTGAATTTCAAGGCCACAGAATTAAGACTCGGTTTACCCGGTTCTGAGTCACCGGAGCGAGTTGACCAACGGTTCTTGTCTGTCAACAGCTCATGTCATGTGTCAGGTGCCAAAAGGGTGTTCTCTGACGCCATCAACGGGTCTACCAAATGGGTCTTCTCTCCTGGATCCGCTACTGATGTGAAAGACATTAAACCGGCCGTTCCGGTTAAGGAGAAGAAGAGCTCTGTTGTTTCTGCAGCAGCTCCAGCTTCCAAGTAAGAAAGAATTATAAAGCTCTCTCCTTTCTTGCTGGAAACATCTCTCTGTCTTAGACTGTTTATGTTTTTTTGTTTTGATGGAGCAGGGCACAAGTTGTGGGTTGGCCACCGATTAGATCATTCAGGAAGAACACAATGGCTTCTTCTCAGTCTCAGAAACAAGGTGGTGGTGATAACAATAACACAGAGACTGAAGGAGAAGCAAAGTCTGGACCTGAGCCTTGCTTGTATGTTAAAGTGAGCATGGAAGGTGCTCCTTACTTGAGGAAAATCGATCTCAAGACTTACAAGAGCTACGTTGAGCTCTCTTCTGCTCTTGAGAAGATGTTCAGCTGCTTCACTATTGGTATATTAGTTTCTACTCTCTTTCATTGAGATAATAAATAATACATGTGAGAGTGACTTAAGTGTTTTTTCTCTTACAGGTCAGTTTGGGTCTCATGGAGGGTGTGGCAGAGATGGGTTAAACGAGAGTCGTTTGACCGATCTCTTGCGTGGTTCTGAGTATGTTGTTACCTATGAAGACAAAGACAGCGACTGGATGCTGGTCGGTGATGTCCCTTGGGAGTAAGTCTTTCAGAAACCATTAAAGATCAGTCAACAACTTAACACCTAAGCGAAGACTATAGATAGATCAGTGAAAACTCTTTGCTGTCTTTTCTTTGCAGAATGTTTATATGCTCCTGTAAGAAGCTGAGGATCATGAAGAGCACTGAGGCTATAGGCTTAGGTTAGTCTTCCTTCTCTCTAAACTCTTGTTCTAAGCAGATCAATCTGCTCCTTCAACTATTATTCAGAGAAAGAAACATATTAGTGAGGAATAATAGTTCAGAAAGGATACCACTTGGTCCTTCCGAGCTCTTGAAACACTAAGAACTGTCCTTAACACATATCTTGTTTGTTTACAGCTCCAAGGGTGATGGAGAAATGCAGAAGCAGGAACTAATAAATGCCTGCCCTTTTATGTGATGATGATTATATGATTTGGAAGGAAGAGAATATGTTATTAAGAAATGTAATAACCATTTTGTTTTCCAAGTATTCTAAGTGTGTTTTGTGTGCTAAGAGTGATATTTGATCTTTTTCTTAGAACAGCCTCTACTAAGTTCTAATAAGGCCTCTTGTGTCTCTCTAATCCATCAAATGGGGTTTGTGTATGTGTGTTTTTGCTAAGTTAAGACTTCATAATCCATATGTATAAAAAGGTTGTTAGTGTGTTAACTTCATGCGTTTTTAACTTCCACAGAAGCTCCTGAAGTAGAAGACCTCACCATGCAAAAAAACATAATCTTATTCAGAGTTTACGTCTAAGTGATATCTCCTTTGTTTACACTATTGGACTCGAACACAGTGATACGGATCATTATATTACTAAACATGTACAAAGGGTTCAAAACACGCGCACCACATTTTCATATTAAATGTACTTTTATCTAATATATTACAGAACCTAATCCTCAGTTTCCTTCTCTTTAAACCTCTATGTAAGAAACTGGAAACTGGAAACTGGAATGGCTTATAGGAATTGTAGAGTAACTCCAATTTGCTTTCCATATGTCTCTCAATCCTTCTGGAAATTCCAGCTTCTCTTGCTAATGCTGTTCAACAACCAGCCAAAGTCAAGAAGATTTTGCCCGTACTGTATCTTCACGAGGTAGCTTCTGTAAGGTATCAGTATGTTCTTAAGACCTGAGAGCATTCAATAGAAAACAGTTTCAACTTTCAAGACGTCACAATCAATACCGCAATAGAGAAAAACGTAAAGAACGTTTCTAGATACTTAGTTACCTGTTATGCACATTGTCTTATAAAAGTGAGCAACTTGAGCATCACCCCTCGTAACAACGCGCTTGTTCGATTCCAAACACTCAAGAAACGCCATGTCGGCTTTCAGCAACTCAGCCTGGTCATGAGTATCATAACCAATATCATGGCAATAACAGCAATGGTCCAACCAATCAATAGGTCTCTGATCCCAAATCGGCGAACCCCCATCTTTCCCGCTAGACCAGTTGGGTCCACAGTAATGCCCGTACCTCGGGAAAAGCTGAGAAAGAAACGCTCTAGGTCCCGTGTGCCACGGAACCTTCGAGACATAAGGTCTAAACCGATAGACAGTAGTCACAGTGTTAACTCTCGATGACCTGCGAGACACGGCATGCCTTTTCAACCCTCTGTTTATAGTAGTGGGTTTCTGCTGCTGCTTCCCATCGTGTGAAGTTCCGCCCCAAGGAAAAACAGAACCAAGGGAGAAAGTCCATATCTTGATATCGAACAAGCTTTGCCCTTGGTCTTGCTGTTCAAGGAGAGAAGAAGTCGTGGATGTCACGGTTTCTACAATAGCTACATCTTTCTTCGAGCTGCTGCTGTTAAACCAGGAGATACTCGGTAACCCAAAGTTCATCTGTAAACAAACAAACAAAGTACATACGATGACTTCAGAAACAGCTACAGTTCGTGTTGGAGTAATTAAAAAAAAAGAAAAGACAAGCCTTTATTTCTGCAATTCCTTGAAAACCGACATTTCTTGTGTAATGATCCAGACAAAAAGACAAGTTTTAATTTTTCAGACAGTGGTTAGTTTAAGAATAGGAATAAACTTTGGTCTGTATAGTAAGACTAGAGAGTATTTGGGATTACAAGTTTTTTAATTTCTTGATAATGCAAAGAGAGCAGTATTAATGGATGATAATGATGATGATGAACAAGTCGAGATCTCAATAAACATATATAAAATTTATTAAACCTAAAATTACATTAGATCAAGATCTCTGAAATGGATATAAAATCAGAAATGATGGAATCAAAAGGACCATGCACTGAGATTGAAAAATGAAATTCACGAACCTGAGCAAGGAAAATTTACAGAGACGCTACGAGGAAGACACCAGATGTTTCGTTTTCCTTCACAAAACTCTCACAGTTTTATCATCCCTTTTTTATTAGGCCGATATCTTTAATGGGCCGAGCTTATAGCCCATATAGAAACTAGATTATCACAAAAAATCAAAAGTCTTCACCTCTCAGAGATAGTATGTAAAAATGTGTGGGTAGACAAATGAAAAACAATCTCATATTTTCATCAACAAAAAAGTTTACAGCTTTTTGATTAAAAACTCTAATCAAAAGGTTTGAAATATACTGAATGGTTTCGTCTACAAAACAAAAGAGTAAGACTTTGCTTTAGACTCGTGACAAAATACAGCATCCTTATCTTTCTTTCCCTCCTCAGTTGTCTTCTCCAAGAGTAAACTTCACAAACCTCCTGACTTTGATGTTTTCACCAAGAGTAGCCACTGTTTGCTTCACAAGATCCTTGACCAGCACGCTATCATCTTTAATGAAAGGCTGCTCAAGCAATGCCATTTCTCCAAGCCTCTTTGAGATCCTCCCTTCAACAATCTTCTCCTTTATGTTCTCTGGTTTCGACTCAAGATCCTCTCTTTGCATCTCAATCTCCTTTTCCTTCTGCTTAATCTCCTCTGGAATGTCCTCAATGGATACATATTGCACCTGCGTGTACACGTTTCATGTCAGAGACCACCACCAAGCTATTGTTTTCAGATGAGAAATGTTCTTTTACCTGTGGATTAGCCACTGCCTGCATTGCAAGATCATCAACCAGCTCCTTGAACTTCTCACTTCTTCCAACGAAATCAGTCTCGCAGTTCACTTCTATGAGGACTCCAATGCGAGCATCGTGGATGTATGACCCAATTCTCCCTTCAGCTGCAAGCCTGCTTGATTTCTTATCAGCTGTTGAAAGACCTTTCTTTCTGAGGTACTCTTGTGCTTTCTCAAGATCTCCTCCTGTCTCCGCCAATGCCTTCTTGCAATCCATCATTCCTGCTCCTGTTTCTTCACGCAGCTGCTTCACAAGTCCAGCTGAAACCACTGCTGTTGGTGGACTGCAAATCCCATTTTCAAAAATAGTTAAGTCTCTTTGTACAGAACTTAATCAAGAAGAGAGAGAAATAATGTTTCACCTTGGAACAGCTTCCTTGGGCTCTTCAGCTTTTGGCTGTTCTTTCTCTGGTTCGGCCTTTGGTTTAGCTGCGGTTTGAGCAGCAACCTCAGCAGCAAAGTCCTGACTTTTCTTCTCAAGGCCTTCTCCGAGAGTGTACCTAATGAATCTCTTCACCTTGATGTTTTCTCCAATGGTTGCAATCCTCTGCTTCACAAGATCCTTCACTATCACCTTATCGTCTTTAATGTATGGTTGCTCGAGCAATGCAAGTGCGTCTACCCTCTTCTTTATCCGACCTTCCACTATCTTCTCCCTTATCTGCTCCGGTTTCGACAGAAGATCTTCCTTCTGCATCTCTATCTCTTTTTCCTTCTTCACAATTTCTTCGGAAACATCTTCAGGTACAAGGTACTCTACTTGAGGGCACGCAGCCACCTATGTAACAGGTCAACTTATGTTTCTCAGTGATAGCAAAGTGAAGAAAATGTTGTTAGCTAGAATCTTTGGAGTTACTTACCTGCATTGCCAAATCATCAACAAGTTCCTTGAAAATGTCACCGCGTGAGACAAAGTCTGTCTCACAGTTAACCTCCAAGAGGACACCGATTCTGCTGTCATGAATATACGAACCGATTCTTCCCTCGGCTGTGGCTCTGCTGGCTTTCTTGTCTGCGCTCGCTAGTCCCTTCTTGCGGAGGTACTCTTGAGCTTTCACCATATCGCCCTCGCTCTCCAAGAGCGCATTCTTGCAGTCCATCATTCCCGCTCCTGTTTCTTCTCTGAGCTGCTTCACTAAGGCCGGTGAAATGCCAGCTGCAACATAGATAAATTTCCCATTAGATCATTTGGTCATGAATGAAGCAGAGATCTACAGAAGCTAAACAAATACCTTTAACGCTGTCCTCAGAAGAAGCTTCTGTGACTACAGGGGAAGGAGTCTCGGCTTCAGCAACAGGTACTTCGGCCACCACTTCTTCCTTCTTCTCAGCGTCTTCACTTGCTACA
>OVBX01003196.1:0-17591 GCA_900406325.1 Erucastrum elatum | reverse complement strand
CAAGTATTGGAAAAATAATCTCCCACTTGAATAATTTGATTCTTTATTTTTGTTTCTTCTCGTCTTTTCTTTTTTGAGTCTGAGAGTACACACAAAACCGTTTCCCCAGGCTTCTGATAGAGTGACGCAAATTCAGAAGATTGTTTGCAGTTGTATCCCGGGACTCATTAAAGTATCAAACCGTCGCACTACGGGACGTATTTTGTGTTAAGGAAAGAGATAATATCTCGCCTCTGCAGTTGTATCATCCTTTTCTTAATCTTTGGTATATTTTTATCAATTTTATTTTTACAATATTCAGTTTCCCGTGATTTATAAAATACGGTCCTATCAGTCTTTCCGTCTTTTTCGATAGTGGGTTGATCTGGTTGCTTTGTGTTTTTTCCTCGTGGACCCTTTTTTTTGTTGCAAATGTGAATATCTCTTGTCGAGATTCTCTTGTCAATTTTTTTTTTGTTCTGCCATAAAATTGCAACATCCATGGTAACATAAGTCTTCACACGAATCAATCCAAGAGACATTGATGGGATCGGTAGTAAATATGTAACATTTATTTGCAGACCATGTAAAATGAGGGACCAGGCACATTAGAAAATATTAACACACAATAATGTACATTGACCACAAAAAAGTAACGTTCTTCTATATTCTGATGTGAATCCAAAATTTTCAAGATACTGGAATTGCTAAGATTTTGGTTTATGAAACTTAACGAGGAGCTAAAGAAGTAATGGATGCTTCATCAATGGAACAAAGAGAATACTTATCCACTGATGAACATGCTTGTTCTTTCTTACTTCGGAAGAAAAATCCAGGTAGTTGAGGCACAGCGAGGGTGATCGAGCTAGTAGTAAGCATTTGGAAGTTTGCTGACATGTTTGGGCGATCTTCAGTATCTTCTTGGAAACATAATTAATAAGGCTATATGGATGCATCTAATTATTTTGTTGCTTTGATAATTCTGTCGAAAGGATGAATCCACGAGCTCTTGTGGCGATCCATTGTTCCATACCATCCAAGTCTATTCAACATTTTAAGACAATTATCTCTGTGATTGTTTAATGAGAAATTACTTTGAATAACTCATATTATACATGAAAATACTAGAATAACTCATAAATTGTTAATTCATTTAAAAAAAATATATACAACTCCGACTTGTAGTGTCCAAACACCACTAGTAATTTTGTAAAGATGACATTCTTCCTTAAAGTTTCATTTTTAAGGTGTGATGCAGATCGTGACTTCTTATCTTACCTTTTTCTTTGTCTTTTGTTTTTTGCTTTGTTTTATCCAAATAAAGATTAGAGACTTGGTTACATAATAATACCTTAGATAAAACTTGTGAAACGGTTAAGAGTCTTCGCGTTTGTCTTTACATCGTCTTCGATAGTGANTTTTTTTGGTTTTTTTTTTTTTTTTTGAAACACAACTTCCATTAAAACTTCAAACATTCGAACTACAAATAAAGAGGAAGTTTAACCAACCTCCAACAAAGACTAACACAAAAACATACAACATAAAAGTAGAGAAACCTATAAGATAGAATGACAGCGAACTCGAAGCAATGCTCGAGTGCGTCGAAACAAGTATCACGACAGCGCCGGAGACTTGAGATTTAGTCACTTTGAATCGTGACGTTAAGATCCAATCCACACCTCGGAATATCATCGAGACGATATCCGTTGCATTTTCAGGCCCCAAACGGACCGCTACACAAGATGATAAAACGGTTATGGATAAAGATACACAACTCCATTTAGTGTTTGGAGGGGAAACATTTCTCAAAGATGAGAGGGGTGGTAATATGGTTCGCTTCTCCAAGAAGAAGGATGCTAGAGATGATGAAAATGAAAATGAGCCTGATGAATCCACCAGTAAATGAACGTCAATTAAACTCTTCGTACAAGAGAAATGAAGCATTGAGTGCAAATCAGTTTCGGTAAAAATAAAGGTGAATCCACCGAATACTTTTAGCGGGTTACTCAAGGAGACTAACCCACCCCACTTTGAAATGGGCTGTGAAACAAGTAGCAGGAGATGGGGGCCTGTGAGCCATGTTGGGTTTGCCAAGTCCAAATAGATTTGATGAAGCTCATCTCGTGTTTGGACTGGGTCAGTCTCCGTCGGACAGAGAAGGACTTGGAGTCTGAGTGAGTTGATCTGGTTGCTTTGTGTTTTTTGCCTCGTGGACCCAAATTGTTTTTAGGTCAAAAAAAAATAATAACTATGTACCATTAGACTAATCTCTTTTTTTTTACCATCTTTTTTTAATACCTTTTAGTATTTTAAAAAATAAATTAAACAAATAGTTTTATAAAATAAAAAAATTAAAAAAAATTGCAATTAGTGATGCAATATCTATATCAACTTATTAGTATTTTTTCCAATTTGAAAAATGTTTAAATCATAATTTCATTTTTGTTCTACAAAATGTAGAATTGACATTCTACACATTAGAAACTATTATCCATTTTTTTCATTAAATCTATTATGTTTAGAATATGTGATCTACGTAAATAATAGTAATCTAAAAATATTTGGAAAACACATTCTACGCTTAACCTATTGTTCTAAAATCTGTAGAAATCAGAATCTACATATTACTAAAAATCTAAAACCTGTAGGAATTAGAATCTACAAAATAGTATAAATCTAAAACTGATAGAAATCGATTTCAAACATGTTAAATCCATTCTAAATATAGTAGAATACAAATTATACAAATAAGGATAAGGATAATTAGTTCAAAAAATATGGGGAGATAATATTTGAGAATATTCATTTTTCTTATTTGTTTAATCGAACTAAAAAAATAATAAAAAAAGAAAATCGTGATTTAATGGGAAGAAATTATTTGGTAATATTTGTTTCTATATATGAATAATACATTTTATTATAATATTAAATATATCTAAATACATTATAATAATTTATTAATTTTAATTACAAATTTCAGTTATAGCAATATATTTAAATATAACTAAATACATTATAATAATTTTAGGTTATTATTTATTATAATTATAATAAATATCAATTTTATTATAATATTAAATATATCTAAATACATTATAATTATTTATTAATTATGATCACGAATTTCAAATTATTTTTTTTTATTTATTTAAAAAACGTATTTGGAAATATATTTTTTCATATATGAATAATATATTTTGCTATTATATTAAATATATCTAAATACATTATAATGATTTATTAATTTTAATTACATATTTCAGTTATAATAATATATTTTAAAAAAATATATATATATATATTATAATGATTTAGATATATTTAATATTTTTAAGATTTTCAATTATTTTTAGAATTATTTTAATTAAATTTATATTTTAATATTTGATAACTGTTTTATTAATTATAATTTCGAATTTTTAATTGAAATTAAGGATAATATAATCATTTTGAAAGTATTTAGTCTAATAGGACATGAACCATATGAGATTAGTCTAATGGAATATGGTTATCATTATTTTGGCCTAAAAAACAATTTTCCCATTTTGTTTTGCAGATGTGAATCTCTCTTGTCTACGAGGTTCTCTTATCTTTTTTTTTTGTGTGGGTTGACTCAACATATATAAGTCTTCACACGAATCAATCCAAGAGACATTAATGGGGTCGGTAGTAAATATGTATACATTTATTTGCAGACAATGTAAAGAAATATTTACACTCTAAGACACTTTTTCAGTTTTTTATTTCAGTCTCGGTCAGTTGTTGCTCTTAGCACACTTTCTCTTGTACTTTGACACATTTTCCATAAACTTTAATACATAAAAAGACCAAAACGTCCTTCAACTTCTCTTCTTATTTTTTTAGTTAAATCATAAATATACACTAATCAATTTAATATTTATATAACTCTCTGATATAATATCTTCCTCTTTCTCTCTGTATCTCTCCTACGGGACTGGATTTTCCATCTGTTTCTTCATGTACAATCCTTCTGAAAATTAAATCTTGCTGTGATATGGATCTTCAAAGCTCAGATGTCGAGCCCAATACAGCCAAGAGTCTCCCTTTCTGGCCCTTAGAATTCTAAGTTCGAGACATCGTCGACTACTTGGCTCATGGTCCTACTTCTTCGCGGCGGCGACGAAGGGAAAGAGGCCGTTAAAGGTTTTGATCTAGAATTACGTACTCATGGCGGAGACAAAGCGAAAGAGGTGTTTAGAGTTTGAATTTGGTTTTGACATATTGATTTTGATTATTTAGGTTTTGTGTTCCCTTTCTTGATTCGGAGCTCCGAGATGTTATTGAGTTTTTAGAATCTCTCAAAAACTATGAGAAATATGGTTTACCTAAAATAGTTGCAATTGATTCTGGTGATGAGTTTATCTCGGTAGGAAAAAAACTTCTCTTGCTTCGCTTCCGTTATCCTCATTTAAATCAAAGTTTGTTTCATGTTGGTTTTTGTGTGTTTTCTTCTTAACTAGATGAATTTCATTTTTGCAGTACTCAGGAAATCCAAAGAAGCTAACGTTTTTGCCTCTAGAGAATGGTGTTTGCCTCTCCACTTCAAGGACTAGTAGTCTGGCGAGAGATCAAGTTTTGTCTCAGGTCATGATGAGAATCAGCTATCCATTTCTCTTGTATTTTTTTTTTCATGTTTTTGCTCTCTTTTTTGTGCTTTGAGATGTCATGTTATCTGAATGAATTATCATGGTTGTCTGAATTCTATGTACATTTGGAAAATATATTTGCTAATACAGTTGTTCCTCAAGCAGCTTTTATGCTATCCATGTGTACATCAAAATTACATTGTACATGTGTACACCAAATTTTATTTGCTAACATATCTCCCATAATCATTTTCACATACACGACAGTGTTCACTCGCCGACCGCCACTCTCCGTGTAATAGCAATGTGTACTGCTATCTGCTACAAATTCTTTTATTACCTTAACACTTAACATAGGTATACAATGTCTAGGCATGTCCATGTGTACACCATCTAGAAATGTCCACATGTACACCATCTAGACATGTCCACATGTACACTTCCGAGGTTCGTCCATGAGCTATATATCTGTGTGTACAAACTAAAACTTAGTAGAATATTGAAATCTATCAATACTTGAAGCGTTGGCATGAAAAATATCCAGAAAGACCAATACTTGAAACTTTATTATATGTATTTGTGAGGAAACCAAACTTCCTTCTATGGCTTTGCTAGATCTGTTACCTTTGAGTTTATGAACACATTGAAATATTCATGTTTAAGCTCTGATTGCTCAGTTTGGAGAGGAAGATGACCTCAGTCGTCGCCTAAGATAACAGAGGTGGGGAGAGATGGAGAATGAAGACTGTCTCCGCGATGGATGTGGTGGTAAATGAGGACCCAGTGAACAGCTAAGCGCTCTCTTCCGAGAGGTCAACGGCCACACTCAGATTTTTCAGCAACCGCTGATGATTGGGGTTCAATAGCTCAGCGGAAGTGACGGAGAAACCTCCACCGCACAAAGTCGCTAAAATAAGATTTAAAAAAAAAACAATTAGCCTTCTCCAGCAAAAAAAAACAGTATATTGATATTCAATTCAGTTTGTTGCTTCTTTCGGTGCCACCATTTTAAAACAATTTAAAAATTAAAATATTCAACTAAAATCTTAAATAAAAGAACATTCACACTCGTTCACTTTTAGTTAAGGACAATAGGGTAAACAACCATTGAAAAACTACCTTAGTAGTAGAATGTGACCCATTGTGTTATAAAAAGTCAAAAAGTGACTTTATATGTTAAAAACTCCAATGTAAAATGAGGGACCAGGTACACTAGAAAATATTAACATACAATAATGCACATTGACCTCAAAGGAAGTAACATTCTCCTATATTCTGATGTGTATCCAAAATTTGCAAGATACTGGAATTCCATGCCAAGATTTTGGGTTTACGAAACTTAACGAGGAGCTAAAGAAGTAATGGATGCTTCATCAATGGAACAGAGATAATACTTATCCACTGCTGAACATGCTTGTTCTTTCTTACTTCGGAAGAAAAATCCAGGTGGTCGAGGCACAGCGAGGGTGATCGAGCTAGTAGTAAGCATTTGGACGATTGCTGACATGGTTGGGCGATCTTCAGTATCTTCTTGGACACATAATAAGGCTATATGGATATATCTAATTATTTCGTTGCTTCGATAATTCTCTCGAAAGGATGAATCCACGAGCTCTAGTGGCGATCCATTGTTCCATGCCCTCCAAGTCTATTCAACATTTTAAAACAGTTATCTTTGTGATTGTTTAGCAGAGAAGAAAAATTTGCAGATTTAAAGTTTATACTCACATATGTAACCAAGTTTCCTAAACTACCTTCCATCTCATGGAGGCTGCTGTTCTTCCTCCCGCTTATAATCTCAAGAACTAAGACTCCAAAGCTATAGACATCTGATTTCATTGAGAATTGGCCGTACATCGCATACTCAGGCGACATGTAACCACTGAAACAATATGTATTGAGTTAAATATTGGCATAATAAAGTCTGACATTCAATATATGGTAAGAGAAAACCTTTTTACTTGGCAAGGGAAAAACTTACTAGGTTCCAACTACTCTTCTAGTATTTGCTTCAGTTTGGTCCATTTCAAAAATTCTTGCCATACCAAAATCTGCAACTTTGGGGTTCATATCAGTGTCCAAGAGGATGTTACCAGCTTTGAGGTCCCTATGTATGATTGTGAGTCTTGAATCTTGATGAAGATACAGAATCCCTCTAGCAATTCCTCCTATGATCTTAAACCGTCTAGTCCAATCTAGCTGGCTCTGCATTCTAGAGTCTACACATCCATAGATACAATGTAAAAACATTGGTTCTAAAATAAAAATATTGTGGCTAATTAGAATTTGTTTAAGTTACCAAACAGGAAGTAATCAAGGCTTTTGTTAGGCACAAACTCGTAGACAAGTATCTTCTCTTCTCTCTCAAAACAATATCCGAGAAGTTTGACCAGATTTCTGTGCTGAAGCTTTGCCACCAGAACGACCTCATTCTTGAACTCTTTCTCGCCTTGATCTGATGTTTTGGAAAGTCTCTTTACAGCAACTTGTAATCCATTAGGAAGTGTCCCCTAAAAAGAAAAGTGAATTAAACAGAGCCGTCACTCGTCACCACATATGAATCTTTTATGCACCTAAGAATCTTAATGGATTGGTCATACCTTGTAGACTTTTCCGAATCCACCTTGACCTAGTTTGTTACATATCAAAAACTTATCTGTGGCAGCTTCAATAACCTTAAAATCAAACTGCAGTGATCCGGCAGTTGTAATGTCATCTCCTTCTGTAAAAAGTATTAAAAATTAAAGGATCCAGCTCCATAATACTTTAAATAGCACACACATATTTATTTGAATTATTACCGTTATCTGCAGCTGTAGTATTAGTCTTCTTCACTCTCTTTGTTACTTGGTAGCTTGAAATAGCCACAAGAAAAAGAACAAAGACAGAGACCGGCACACACGTTGCTAAGATTATCACCAATGAGTTTTTTACTTTTCCTGCCAAAGTATTATATCAGACATGACATTTACATGATTTCCAAATCTTGAATGCAAGGCTTATCCTGATATTTATGGGGCAACAATTTTTTTTAAGTAGATCTTAATAAAAGGAAATATTTATACAATTTGAAGGTCATAAGATCTATGTATATTATCTCTTTTTAATTTTGGGTTAAGATGAATGTTTCACTAGGCGTTTGTCCATGACAACACAAATTAAATGATAGAAAAATACATAGAGCTTTTTACCAGGTGGCAACGGAGGAGTAACCGGTGTCACCGCAGGAACTGTAATCGGAAGCGATGGAGAGGGAGTTGTCACAAAGGGCTCATTGTAAAAAGGGTAAATCTCGTACCTTGAATTGCAACTCGGGAAAACAACTCTTCCTCCAACTCTGTTGAAATTAAATTCCTTCATTGATTGTTGCAGACAGCTTAAGCAATCTTCAGGTGACAGATCAGGAATACATTGGACTAATGCATAAAGAGTCTGAGACAAAGTAAATCTCGATTTCTTAACCGCAAATCTCTTTTCTTTGCTATAAGCCGCTTCCACTGCAGACTTGTTCATCAGAGAAGCCATTGCATCCTTGAACCGGTCCGGTGTGTACGTTGGAACGTCTGGAACTCTCTGAGTGTTCCAAGTGATTATTGTAGGTGTGGACCTTGTTCTTACATTATCCATGAAAATATTCCGGTCCGAGTATCCAAGCATGCACTCATCATACTGAATCATTAACTCCTTCCTTCTTAGACATCGACTCTGAGTGTTATTAGAAGCAAAGAAGACGCAGTCACGGCAAACTTCCGGCGAGAGATCACCTCGGCAAAGATATATTCCGAATACTGTGCCGGCGTCTTGACCCTTTGCGAGAAAGTTAAATCCCTCAGAAAATAAGGAAGCATGGCTGTTTGAAAAAGAGGTCAAAAGACTTTTGAGATTGGAAAAGTAAACCTCGTTTGTTGATATCCTGTCGCTGCAATTATGGCCGGCGTAAGTTGGGTCTTGTAGCTGTGCAGAAGCTCTCAAGATTGCAATGAAGAAGGTGAGATGGAAGATATAGTTTAATGAAGTATAAGCAGACATTATCCAACCTCTCCTCCTTTCCTCTCTATTTTTTTTTTTTTTTTGTTTCTTTATTTGAGTGGTGAGTACTAATGGATAGTGTGAAACCGGCCAGCCAGTCAAGCTAAGAGTCAATGATTTTTGTTTCTGTAAAATAATACAATGTCATGCAAGTCAAGGGTCAACTAGACGTGTAACATGCAATTTGATGAATTGTTCTGTTAGGCGGGAAGACTTTGAGTGAACAAGACAGCCCCGTTTTTACTTCCTTACCGGACAAGTAGCAAATGAAGAGTTTATAATAGACAAAACAGTAATTCCACATTTCTACCCTTCATTGCCTGAACCAATAAACACTCTCAATGTAAGGTTAACTTCACATGGTAGTCGTTGACTTCCTTAATTATTGTACTTTACTTTGTTAACTTTACAACTCTGTATTAGATGTATAGATCAACTGACAAATCCACAATAATATTGTTATATAGATAAGATTTATGTTACCATGATTGTACTTAGTATACACAGTAAACCTTTACATATTGATGATGTTGAGACCGTTAGATGATATTACATCTTGTACAACATGTGAATTATATATTCAGTCATACGGGTACTTGCCAAATTCTGAGGTGGCGACTATACTAAGAGGATAACAGAGGAACTGAAACTTTTGGCTACTTTCATCATTTTCTTGTTTCTGTACCTTACAAAACTATAGCTACTCCACACCATAATTACTTTCACATCTNAACTGTTGGAACTGTTTTATCTTCTTTATAACTTTGGGAGAATTGCTAAAAACAACCTAAATATTGAAGTCAAATGCATTAGTGTACCCCAATTTCAGTCAAATGCAGAACCAACCTAAATGAGAGATGAAAATACTATTTAGTCCTTATGACCAAACAAAAAAACGGAACTGTATTTACGTTTATATCCTTTGGAAGTCTACATGTAGAAAAATGAAGTCTACATATTTATAGACCTCATACGAAGTCTATTATTTAGACTTAATATGTAGTCTACACCAAAAATTTATCTAATAATTTAATTTTAAAATTGTTTAAAAATAATTATTGTTATAGATTTTAATTAATCATCAATATAATGGATAGTATGATGTAAATATATTAAAATTTATATAACTGAACAATTTTAACGAATATATACTAAATTGGTATGTGTTAAACAATGTTCATAGTTTAGAAACAAAAGATTGTAACATGTTAGGTCTTTTAGTGGTAGATTTTTAGGGTTAAACTTTAGATTTTGTTTTTTTTTGGTTTTATTGACTTAAATTTGCTTATTAATGTTTAGTAATTTATATTTTTTTGTAATTTTGATATTTGATGCACTAAATGAGACTTTTTGATTATCAAGCAAACTATTTAGGGTTTAAGATTTGTGGTTTAGGGTTTCGTAGACCTACAATAAAGTCTATACATCTGAAGACGTCTTTGTCAGTCTATTTTATTCGTGTTTATCTTTAATTTTAAATTAAATGTTCCAATTTATAAAAAAAAAAAATTAAAATCATATATTATGAATATTTAAAATTATTAAAAAATTTGGTAAATCATGTATTAAATTTTGTTAAAAATAAAGAGAAAAAAGAAAAAAATATTGTAGACATACGAAGAAGTCTACGCAATTTTACTTAACCGGATTTAACCAAAATATTTTAACATAGTCGACATTTTTTTTACTATACTGATTTAACCAATATTATTAAAATAATAAAGAAGAAAAAAAATGGTTGTAGACTTCTTTCGAAGTCTCCCTAACCGGAAACAACTTAACTTGACCCAAAATTTAACCAGAATAAATTAGCCTAACCAAAATTAAATCAAATTTTTTTAACCAAACCAGAAAAGCTATACGACATATAAATACTTGAGAACATTGGTAAAAAGAAAAAAGAAACCCTAAGCGCCGTTGTCTCTCTCTCTCTCTCTCTGGTTGGCGATTTCTGGCGATTTCTTCACGCCGTTTCTGCTACTTTTGGTTGGTTTCTACACTGGTTTTCGTGGTTGTATGTTTTGTCAGTTGTTCTTTTTTTGTTGACTAACCTTCTGATATTTTCTTTGTTTCAGATCTGAGCCAAACCGTTCTATCTATTCTCGTCCATCTCTCTGCTTCCGCTCAGCCTCATGGAAAAGGTAAATTAGTCCTTGAATTCTTTTATTTTGATAACCTAACTGGTAGACTTATATCTATTCTGTTTTTGTCCTCCCCCATTCAAGTTTTTCCTTGAGGCAGTTACCAATATGAAGTTTAACGAGGAGCCCAACTATGCCTAAGCTAACAGTTAAACACAGATCTGAGCCGACCAAGGAACAGCATCTTCTCCTTCATCTTTCTGCTTCCGGTGACTCTCACGGCGAAGGTGAACTAGTGCTTGACTTTTATTTTAATGACCGAACTAGTAGACTTCTAAGTTTACCTGTAGACTTCTCTTGTAAATGCAGATTTTTTTTTATTGTAGACTTCTCTCTCCGTTGTAGACTTCTCTCTCCGTTGTAGACTTCTCCTTGAATTATAGACTTCTTATGATGCTTATGGCATATTCGTGTGTAATGTGTGAGGTTCAATTTGCTTTCGTAAGAGCTTTGCTTTCTATGCTTGCTTCATTCGTGTGTGATGTGTGGGGTTCGATTTTTGATGGCTTTCAAGCATCGTTGATGAATTTGCTTTGATGGGTTTCTCTGTTTGTATGTGTGATGTGTGATGCGTCTTACTCTTGTGTGGTATGAGATTCCTTTCTTCTTCTTTCTTAGCTTGTTTTTTAGGTTTGTGTTATGGGTTTCAGGATCTGATGGTAATGGTATGTTCATTTGATGTTGGTCTTGAAACCGTCTGATCTTGTATCATTGAACCTTTTTTGCAGGCTCTCTGTTTTCTGATAGTGAAGGTGTTGGAGTTCGTTGCAAAGAAAGAAAGGCTGCAACTGCCCCAGCTTGCTCAGGTCTGTTGTTTTGTAGAATGCTTAAGAGAATATGCTATGTTTCTTATTGCAGCTTGAGCGAATGTTTTTGTACTTGAAATCTGCTGTGTTTCTTCTTGCTTGTTATGCTTTAAAACATAACCCTTTTTAGTTGTGAATTGGAGAATACATGTTCATGATATTGCTTTAGCTTAATGGTATTGTCATGTTTTTTTGCAGGTCTCAGGCTTTGTCATCTCAGACTCAGACCCTCTCCAAGCTCACTCATTTTGCAGGCTCACACTCAAGATTATAACTTTGATTATCATTTAGTTAATGACTTGTTTTTTTTCTGATAATAACTTTGATTATCATCTGGTTCTATTTACTGGTTCTTCCCCCTCTATTTACTGGTTGTTCCCCCTCATTATGATAAAAAATGTGTGTTTTGGCACAAGAAGCTGTAATTTCTCTGAATGACTGTATCATTAACTAATAAGGTCAAGACATTTACTAGTTGCATTCCAAACTATATAGAGGACACGAGTTTGGTCGAAAAAGAATAAAGCTTTACACATCACATCCGTCATCTAATGTAATAACTCCATTCACTCTTTTTATTAGTAATCTCAGGGAGAAAAATTAAGGTTGGCTGGACTTATATATGTGTACATAAAATTGACTTAAAGATATACAAATTCAACGTATACTTGTCTATGTAACATAAGTTTGGTAAGGAATATCTTAACTCAACGACCATATCACAAACTGCTACAAAAGAGTTTTTCACCACTCATTCTCTGTATACAATAAGTAACTAAACCATTCTATGTTACAAAAATTATAGATGTAGACTTACAAAGACGTCTACACTTATTAGCAAACTATGTACTCAAACCAAATGTATTATAATTTCATAATTACAACAGTTTTTCTTTTCAAAATCACTCAAACCCATTAGGATTAACTAACACACAATTTCAAACAAAAAAAATCTAGCAAAAACTTTATGAATAATATAAAAATTCAGTTTTAGTTTATTTTCATACGTAGACTGTTCAATCAGTCTACGACAGTGTAGACGTTCGTTTTAGTTTACGTCTGTAGACGGTCAAATAGGTCTATTCTTTGGGTTAGTTTTTGTAATTGAAAATTTAACGGGTTGTTTTTTTTTATTTGACCAGAACTCATCCAAGATTTGACTTTATACATTTAGACTTCTTTTTTAGTCTACCACATTAAAAAGGTTAGTTTTTGCTATTGACCAGAACTCATTCAAGTTTTGACTTTCGAAGGTAGATTTCATATGTAGTCTACATGTTTCAATTTTTTTGAAAAAGGTTAGTTTTGCAATTGACCATTGTTTGACTTTCTATGAGTAGATTAAAATGTATGTCTACAGGTTGGTAGACTTCGCATAAGGTCTAACTTCATAACCCATGGGTTGGTTTTGCATTTGACCAAAATAAATGTGTAGACTCCACAAACAGTCTCTATCTTTTTGTCCAAGATGAGAAGACTGCATTTGAAATCTACAATTAAAAAAATATTTATTTTATGTAAAAACATTTCAGTCAAATACAAAACTAACCTATTCAACGAAGTCAATGTTTTGGTCAAATGCAAAACTGACCTTAAGTAAACTTCTTTGGCAGTCTACATTACGTAGACTTTCTGTGAAGTCTACTTTAGAAAGTCAAAAATTCGGTCAAATGTAAAACTAACCTCTTTTCCGTAGCTGTCTTGGTAGGTCTACGTAGATTTTTGTTTTTGTTGTCAAAGGTAAGGACGTAGACTGCTGAAGAAGTCTGCATTACAAAAAAAAGTTCGAAAGGTCAATTGCAAAACTGACTTGTGCGTTGACAAATAGACTGACTCGTACGTCTACACATTGGTTTAGACATATAAATCAGTCTACCATCGCGATACAGACTGAAAAAATGGTGAAAACCATGTAAACAATTACCTTTTTTCCGGTGTGAACCTCAATTCCAACCCTTTCAACCGTATAAACTCCAAAAATGAGCAAAAAAGCATCTTTTACGATTTGCTAATGAAGAAATTCGAAAATATGAAGTTTGAGATTATGAAAATAAGAGTTATTAGAGTTTTTAAATAGAAATGCAAAGAAAACAAGAAGAAATGAAGAATTGTTGGCTTAGAAAGAGAAACAAAAGGTTATAAATTGAGATCTTGAGCTTTTATGAGCTCAAAAATGGTGGTTCAATGGTGGTTGCAAAATTGATGATGATGGCATTGTTGTAAATAAGAAGAAATGTTTAGGGTGTAATAGTTTTTTTGTAATTTTCGAAATAATTAAATAATTAAATAATAATGGCAATTTTGTAAATAATTCAAAAACATAAGGATACTTTGGATTTTTTAAGGGTGAATAGTAATGCCAAAAAAAAAGAGGTTGGTTTTGCATTTGACTTCAAATTGTAGGTTAGTCTTGAAAAAAGCCCTTTTATATCTTTCTCCTTTATAGAAAAAGAAGTAATGTCTACTTACTTGCTGGGAAATTAAAGGAAATAAACAATGATGGAAGCATTTCATCTAAGAAAACCTTTCTTATTTTTCGATGCTTACTACTAGTCTTTGTGAAGCGTTTTATCTTCACCGAGGATTTAAACAAGTAATGGAAGCATCATCGACAGAACATAGAGCAGAAGAATCCATTGTTGGACCTGCTTCCCTTACTTCCTCATGCTTCGTCCGTAAGAAAAATCCAGGTGGTTGAGGAACGGGAAGAGCAATTGAGCTTGTTGTGAGCATCTGGACTATTTCTGACATAGTTGGACGATCTTCAACTTCATCTTGAACACATAGTAAAGCTATATGGATGCATTTTCTAGTTTCGTTTTCTTGACAGTTCTCTTGAAAGGATGGATCCACAACCTCCAATGGTGACCCGTTTCTCCACAGTCTCCAAGTCTATTAAAAAAATTAATAATAACAGCATTGGTCACAACTAAATGAAGAAAAAAAGGGTTTGAAGGTTGCATATTCACATATGTACCCAAATTTCCAGCATGATCATCCATTTTATAGAGACTGCTGTTCTTTTTTCCGCTTATAATCTCAAGGACTAAGATACCGAAGCTATAGACATCTGACTTCATAGAGAACTGGTCATACATTGCATACTCGGGAGACATGTAGCCACTATGACAAAACTCAAAGCTTGAGTTAATAGAAGGTTTTTACATGTCTAAATGTATTAAGTGGAAAAAAGAACNTACTCGGGAGACATGTAGCCACTATGACAAAACTCAAAGCTTGAGTTAATAGAAGGTTTTTATTGAAATATTGAATATCGTATTGAAAGAGACTTCAATCGAGCTGGAACGGAGCTGGGAAAAGACGATCGGAGAATCGCAAACACCAAGAATCAACAAGAGGGAGCTCAAATCTCAGATCTGAAGAGATCGAAGCTTCAGAACCGCAACAATGGCGAAAAACGAGATGAAAGAGATGAAATCCAGTAACTGAATCAAGAGAAAAACGAAGGATTCAACGACGAATGGTGAAATCGGAGCACTCATGAGGAATCGGAGCTCACGAAATCAAGAAAAATGGCGGAAAAGTTCGTTAGTCTCTGATACCATATTGAAATATTGAATATCGTATTGAATCAATTAAGAAAGTGTATACAAAGTTCAATATATACGTTAATGAAATAGGCAAAAGGAAACCCATCTCATCGGTTTAACATTAACCGGAATTAACCAAACTATCCTAATAGTTTTTACATGTCTAAATGTATTAAGTGGAAAAAAGAACAACTTACTAGGTTCCCACCACTCTTCTAGTACTGGCTTCTGTTTGGTCTATTCCAAAAATCCTCGCCATTCCAAAATCTGCAATTTTTGGGTTCAGGGAAGCGTCCAAAAGGATGTTACTTGCTTTGAGATCACGATGGATGATTGTGAGTCTGTGAATCTTGATGAAGATATAGAACCCCTATAGCAATTCCTCTAATGATATTGTTCTTGTCCAATCCAGCTATTTTTTTAGTGTAGAATCTGGACCATTGGTGTTTAAAATGTTATAGAACATTTTAAAAGCATATTCATATGTTTTAAAAGCATTAATCTTCATCAAACTTTATAAGGTGCAAATACTAGTTTATTTTGGAATGTTTTTACCATCATCTGCAGTTGCTGTCTCATAAGTATTCTTGAGTCTCGTTGTTACATAGAAGCTAGAAATAACTAAAAAAAGAAGAACATAGACACCTTGTGGCACAACAATTGCTATGATTATAACTCGCATGGTGTTCTCTTCTTTTCCTGCCAAAGTATTAGACCAGACAAGACACATGAATTCAACAAATCTTGAATAACTCAACCCAAAAAATAAAATTCACAGGGAGAGAGGGAGAGAGAGGAGATCTCTTACCATGCATATCGTTAGAGGCAACTTCTTGATAGATTTCATTGGAGAAAGGATACATATCGTACCTTAAGGTACAGCCTGACGAAAGAAGTCTTGCTCCGATTTTGTCACACGAGGCAACTTCTTAATAGTTTGAGCACATCGCTGTTATCAGATCAGGCATGCACTGAACTAATACGTAAACCGTTTGAGATGATGCATAGTTTTTTTTTTTTGATCTATACTATTAAAGCAGTTGACTGTTTGTGAACATGCACTTGAAATTTCAGCGGAATTACAAAAACTTCTCAAAATAATTTACAAAACAGGGCTTTTCATTAACAANAGATCAGGCATGCACTGAACTAATACGTAAACCGTTTGAGATGATGCATAGTTTTTTTTTTTGATCTATACTATTAAAGCAGCTGACTGTTTGTGAACATGCACTTGAAATTTCAGCGGAATTACAAAAACTTCTCAAAATAATTTACAAAACAGGGCTTTTCATTAACAATTCAAGCTATTTACAAAACATGGCTTCTCATTTACTAACAAAAATTGCAGGTCCAGGAAATGCACTTATTTTCTATTTACACACCTAATGGGCTTTCGATATTTATTTAGTAAACCCATCTACATTTCGATATAATGTTTTATGGAAACTGAAATTCAAAATCAAAATCGACATCTTAGTTGGTATTTAGTATATTCTATTTATTTGTTACAAAACATAATCATAAATCAATATTTTCATTCTTCGCACATATTTTCGGAAACAAGATTTCGTGATTTCAATTATAGATCGCACATATGTTTAATCTCACATATTTTTGGAAAAGGATCAAAACAATTCCATGAATATTCTTCATTATAAATACCAATGATATTATATAGAAATTAGATTTCGTGATTTAAATTGGATTTTCCAAATACAAATCCTAACTTATGTTCGAATCTCCGATAATAAAGAGATGATCCCCAACTTTCTCTCCAAGTTTCAACCAAAACCTAAGAACCTCTCTTTAAATCTAATATTCTATAAATACCCATCACCCTATTCTCATTCAAACCCACACATTCGAACAAACCAAGAAACAAAACAATGGCTAAAAAAATGCAAATTCAACCATCCAAAGGTCTTGATGATGTGGCTGCCGTCGAGGAGTTGAAACCATGAAAAAACACATGGTTCATACATGTGAAAGTTCTACATTCTTGGAAACAAATCATCCAATCTGTGGAGACCATGGAATTTGTCTTTGCTCATGACAGTGTAAGCAAACTTAATTTCGATGAGAATATCACTACAAGAAAACAGGCCAATACCGAGGGACAATATCGTCGGAATGTCCTTGGAATAACGGTATTCCGACGACATACCGAGCATATTTTCCTTCGGAATAAAGGCCTCGGTATTTAGCAAGTCCTCGGAATTTCCTCGGAAATTTCCGAGGAAATTCCGAGGAACAACAATTCCGAGGACATACCGAGCACGACCTTTCGTCGGACGGGTCGTCGGAAAATACCGAGGACGATTCCGTCGGTATATACCANTCGAGGAAACTGTCCCTCGGAATATTCCGAGGAAACTATCCCTCGGAATATTCCGAGGATTCAAATCGTCGGAAAAAGTCCCTCGGAATTTTCCGAGGGAAAGTTTCCTCGGAATATTCCGAGGGACAGTTTCCTCG
>OVBX01003194.1:0-17596 GCA_900406325.1 Erucastrum elatum | reverse complement strand
GTTGAATTTTCCTTCTGTCCCACTGCATTCCATCTTCTAGCATGAGGTCTGCAACTCGAAGATCGATACAGTGCTCCATGGGGGGGCCCATAGGGCGTTCCTGCTTCCGTAGACAGAGCCACGGATCTTGCCATACATTGATGGATTGTCCATCACCTACTAGCCATCCAAGATTTTTCATTAGGAGGTCTCGACCCACCAAAACGCTACGCCAGCCATGTGATAGCACCGACGGCTCCGATGCTTGAAGAATGTTGCTTTCTGGAAAATACTTCCCTTTCAGCAGCTTTCTTAAGAGGCAATTTGGCCTGTTTAGGAGCCTCCAACTAATTTTCGCCAGTAGCGCATCATTGAAGCTTTGGAAATCTCTCATGCCCAGTCCTCCCATCGATTTTGGTTTTGCTATCTTGTCCCAAGACACCCAAGCCATTTTCCTGGCATTTTCATTATTATCCCACCAAAATCTTGTCACCACAGATTGAATGCGCTTACACAGAGACACCGGCAGTTTGAAACACGTCATCGAGTATGAAGGCATGGACGAGAGAACGCTTTGTAGCATCACCATCTTCCCAGCAGACGACAAGAACTTATTAGACCACCCACGGGCTTTTTGCTTGATTCGATCAACTATGGCTGAAAAGAGGTCTCGTTTACGCCTACCAAAAATCTCCGGGAGGCCCAAGTACTTTCCGGTGCCACCTTCCTTCTGAATTTGCAGAGTGTTCTTTACTAAGTCTTTGATAGCAGCTGGTGTGCGCCGGGAGAAAGTTATCGCTGATTTCTCTGTGTTAATAGTTTGGCCCGAAGCCCCTTCATAGGTGGAGAGAATGCTCCTGAGTGCTTTGAATTTTTAGTTGATGAGTTGTTTTAGATAAGTTAAGGGGTTTTATTATTAAAATATTTTTTTAGTTAATAGTTTTTTATTCTTTGGTGCGCTTTAGATTCGTGAACGATGTTGATTACCAAGGTGGATTCGATGAAGAAGACCTAGAGCAGCTTTTTGAAGCGATGCGAAGCAACTACAAAGCGTGGTGCTTAGGTTTCGCTCCAATGGTGGTAGGTGGAGACTTAGACTCAGTAGCCGTTCAAGAATTCAGCAGGACACTCTTCAACATGCGTCCAGACATAGCTCTCTGCATGGCTCAGACCATTTTCAGTAGCGACATGAGACAATTGTTACCTTTTGTCTCTGTCCCTTGTCACATCGTCCAAAGCGCTAAAGATTTAGCCGTACCGGTCGCCGTATCCGAGTATCTTCACACCAATCTCGGGTCTGAGTCCGTCGTCGAGGTTATGTCTACAGATGGTCATCTTCCTCAGCTTAGTTCGCCGGACATTGTTATTCCCGTTCTCCTCCGTCACATCCGCAACGACATTGTTGTCTGATGATGAGAAGATGTTAATTAAGTTTAGAGAAATTAAATGTATGATGTGATATGTCTGGGTAAGTGAGTATATCGTTTCGTTGGCGTTTGGCTCTGCTTCCTTTGTCTTGGATTTTTATATTTGATCAGTTTGTTGTTGTTCTTTTCTTTGTGTTAGCTAAAAGTCTTGGGCTGCAACTAGAATACAATTATTCGGAATAAAAATTTCATGAATGTTTAATTCATGTGCATTCCAAAATTATGCATTAGTTACCATTAAAAATGCAAAATGTATTATATTTCATTTCATTACACTTCATATTATTCCAGAGAAAGAAAATTACTTTCATTTGAAAAAATCATTAATCAAAAACTTTTGGAATAAGTGGAGTGCTGATTTCATGATCTATTAAATTCCATACATAATAATTCACACCATTCCATTATTTATTCATTTTATCTGTCACCAGTTACACCCTTGGTCTCTTGTGTCCAGCTTTGCCCAACCTCGTTATTTCTGTACTCATATAAATGAAGCAATGTTCGTGATAGGTGGTCTATATTGGATTGTCTGAAGTATCGTCGTTGAGCTATTATGTGTGTGAACTGTGAACCGAAGCTGAAATTCTGAAGATAATTATCAGTTTTGTTGTGTCTATGTTTTGAATAATATTTGAAAAATAATTTGAATGAAAGATAAATATGTCGGAGATTAAAAAATGGTTTTTAATAAAGATGGTAATTTGATATATGGATATTAATCCCCTCCAATAGTTAATATTCTTGTGCAAAGTTGAAACAACAAATGGTATGCAAAATGCCAAAATTTTTTTTTTTTTTTTTTAACAGGGATGTTCCGTAGCCCGTAGATCCGTAGACACTTCCGTAGTTTTCTGCAACCCATAGGCCCGTAGTCACTTCCGTAGCTTTCCGCAACCCTTAGACTCGTAGTCACCCCTGGCCCGAAACCAGCCGTCACTAATATCCATTACCCAAGGGCCCAACACCAACGCCGCGCTTAAATTTAAACTTGGGGAGGGCGTAAAGCAAAATGCCAAAATTATGTAAGTATATACTGTATACAGTAAAGTGAATGTATCAGATCTGTTGGGTTTAAACTTTAATTTGGTTGTTTAAAAAAAACATTAACTTGGCATTTTTCAAAAATAAAATTCTAATCTGGCTTTTAAGAGTTGCTGGATGAAGATGTAGTGTGACATGTGTAGGAAGCAAAGGTCAGAAGAGATATTAATAAGACTTCAACACGATTGGAGTTTTCAATTTAACAAGTGAACTTCTTGAGAACTAATATTATACGCGCGTAATATCTAGTTAAGTGTGTGTGACTGTGTGTATGTGTAAATAATTTACTTTATTGATAATCAGATAGTGAAGCAACGTGCTATACTGTGATCTTGACTCGGATTATGCGCGTTGTTTGATTTTCCATGCAGTACCATGAGATCCCATTTATATAATCTCTTAATCATATATAGAAGAAGGAAAGAAAATACAAAAAGAACATCACTGCATGAGAGGATGACAGACAGGATATCATACTGATACGAATTAAAATAGTTGGAAACTCCTGATTAACAATCAGTACGTTGACACATGAATGGTTGGCATTTTCCACTATTTGTTACACACAAAACTGAAATATTCCTTCAATTTGTTTTCTGATGCCATCACATGCAAAAATGCATAAATCCAAAATAATGATATAATATGTTATTTAAAGTATCATAAGAATACAAATATTATATTCTTGTCGCCTCACTGTAAACTCTTATATGAACACAAACATCCATGGGAATATACAGATCGTGCTTATGGTCTACGATAATAGTGCACGATGGTTTTGTAACAGTTAGATTAGTTTTTTTTGGCTAAGCAGACATTTATAGTTGTCTTTCCAATCATGGAAAACTAACTACTTGACAAACACGTACAGCTTCTAAGTATAATTTAATTATTGTTAATAACTAGTACTAAATAAAAACAAAACGTATACGAAATTAACAAGAGTCGCTTTCAACGTTTATTTAATTTTCTTTCCGGGTTACATATAAAGTTGCTAATTACTATTCCTTCTTCAACCTTTAATACTATCACAGGTAGATTTGCTTATTATCCGGAGCTAGGGTTTTTATCTGTATCTTACAATTTCTGAACCTGCTTCTATAGTCTTCCTTGTTGTGTTGATGGAGAATCATCATCCATGGTCAAACGGTGATACGAATCACCAAAACGCCCACTTCGGCAACTCCAGAACGTCGCCGGAAAGCTCAGAGATAAAACACCTTTCTGGTATTGCCATGAATTGGAGTTCTGAAGAACAAGCCATTCTCGAAGATGCTCTTGTTAGGTTAGCGAGTTTCTCTTTCCATCGAACTTTAACAGATTCAATTCTAGAGTTCCAAGTTTCTTGATTTTCTTGTTTTTTTTTGTTTATATTAATGAAGGTATGCATCTGATCCGAGTCCGAGCATCTCACGTTACGCAAAAATAGCGTCAGAGCTTCCGCACAAGACCGTTAGAGACGTTGCTATGCGTTGCAGATGGATAAACGTAAATGTTTTTCTTCCTTCTTCCTCAAGTTAGGTTAAAATCTCTGTTTCACAATCATCCCTTGATATTGTTGTTGTTGCGCGCGCAGAGAAAGAGAAGAAAAGAAGATCATAATGGGCCCGGAAGTGCCAGTGTTGACAATAAGGTTCTGTGTTTATCTGCTACTCTAAACTTATAATGTGCATCTTGCTGATGTATCTCTGTTTCATGTTTGATATCTTCAGGAGATTATAGATATGGAGGTGGCTTCAAACTCAGCTCCACATCTACTTAGAGAAGAAGATGGTAAGTACTAAGTAGCACATCTCTTTGATCCAAACGAGTCTTAAAGACGTTTCAAGATCTCAGACAACGAGAGATCTTATCCAAAAAGTAATCAGTTATGTTACATATCAATAAAGATAACGTTTAATGGTATATATGCAGGGATCATCATTGAGCTTCTAAAACAGAACGAACGATTCCTCAATCAGATCTCTGCAAATCTCACATCCTCCTCAAAGGTAAAAGCATATAATATTTCAAATCACAAAACTTAGATTGGTTTGTAAAGTTATCTTACATGTAGTTTCATCCTTCTCTTACAGTTAACAGAGAACTTAACGCTCTTCTACAAAACCCGCGAAAACATCAACAATCTTCTCAAAATGTAATGTAAATTTTTGTTTTATATAATTCTGTAACATGGCTTGAATGTAAAGTTATCTTACATGTTCATGTGCATATATCATAACTTTCGGCTTTGAACTCTTGATATTAATTACAGATTGCAAGAGAATGCACCAGAGCCGATGAAGCGTATGCCATGGCCGGAGAAATTGACCGTTGATCAGGATGAGCTAATCGATTCAGTTCTTCATACAACTTCACCAAAGCAAGAACCATGCCCGGAGGAATTGAGCTTTCATCATGATCAGCTACTTGCTTCAATCTTTCTTCCCTCAACTTCACCAAAGCAACCATGAAAACTAGTCTCTTTTTTTTTTCCTTTTTCAGTTATTAGATTTTTTTTTTTGCTTCTAAGCCGCCCTAGCGTAGAACACAAGTTTAGATCTTTGTAACTAGTTGATGTATGATGTATCAATCAATCAATAACTTTTGATTGAAAAGAAAAGTCAAAAAGTCTTTGACCAAAAGAAAAGTCAAAAAGTCAAAAGGAAAGTTTGGCTTGTGAAGTGTGAAGAAAAATAATCAACCTTTTGTTCCGAGAATCATAAAAAGTATCAAACTTTGTGACGATTGAGTGAAGAAGATGGAAAGACTGAGAGATTGTATAGAGGAAATGGTGAAGTTCACACTTACTCACCGTTCGTATTTCGGTTTAGAGCTTACCGGAGATTTCTGCTCCGGTCTTCTCTCCGGCGACTCGCTTCTTCGCGCCGGTGATTGAATCGAACCTCCTTTTCCAAAACCCATTTCGTGATTTATTGAATCAATCTGCGTTTTTTGTGTGGATGCAGATAGTGTAGAAGCATTTGCAGGTGTTCCTGAGTATCCTCTGTACAAGTGTCTAGCTTTAAGGCTGTTGAAATCGATTGGTTCTGGTTGTTTCTGTGGAGGTTTTGAGAAGGTTTCGTTGGTGAAAGAGGTTATCTGGTTGAAGGAGAGAGAGGATGAGTGGAGCAAGACGATATTCCAAAAGGGTTCTGAATTAGTCAACGTGAGTCTCATAGTTCATTAGTCAACGTGAGCTTAATTAGGAATCTTGTGAAGTTGATTCTTAGTTGGATGATCAAGATTCACCAATGCTTATTACAGTTTTTGTTTGCTTTCACTGCTTCCTTTGCAATGTTCTAACAGGGGCTGAAGTATATAGCTTGTGAGCTTCAAGTTCATGAGCCCTTATTCTCCCTCCTGAAAGGTACAATCTTTGTCTGAATACAATGCTATGTGTGTCTTAACTTCTCTTAATGTCAACATCAAGTCGCAAGAGTTCTTGATCAGACTTTGTATTGGAATGGATATACATTAGATGGTGTCAAAACAGTTGTGGCAAGGTGTTTTGAAGCAGAGTATGATAGGTGTGGGGGAAGTGAAAAGTTACTTAGCATGATTCAAACATTTGAGAATGTTGTTTGTGTTCACAAGTGTTGTTTGCATTCTCCAGGATTCAACAACAAGGCTCTCTGGTTATGATAAATAAATGTCTCGTATTTGAAGTTACGGTGTGATAATATCTTTTACATCTTTTTATTTTGCTTTCATGTTTTGGCAATAGACTTCTTGTGATAGATCATCTTCTTGATAAAATAGGAAATGCACAAATATTCATCTTTTACCGAGCTGTTAAAAGCTGAGAATCCAGAGAAAGTCTTTCCTGGCACTAAAACAGTGGAAGAAGGTAGGCTTGTTTTTGTATCTCGATCCCTACCCATTTACCTTCTGTGTAGGTTAATGTTTCAACGGTGTTTACATACTTAGGTATGCAAATGTTTAAGGAATGGTATGATGTTGATCAGGAGAAGAACAATGGTGTTGTGGCAATCCATATTAGTAAATCAGTTTCTCAGCCTTGTGTAGCTTTGTCTCACATACTCTCTGTACGTTCTAGTTTTTTTTCCATGTCTAAGCTTCTGTTGTTCAATTCTTTTCCTTGATGTTTCTTCCAAAAACTATACTTATTGAACATGACAGGGCTTGAGTTACACTGGTGTGCAAAGCCTTCTTGGTCTTTCTCACACCGTTGGATCCATTTCACATGCTCTGCCTCGTCCAAGATCGGTTCTACTCTCTTCATTTATGCTTCCATATAAACCAAAGGTACCACAATACATTGTAGTGAAGTCTTTTTGAAAACTATAGTTATGCTTTGCGACATGTAAATAAGAATCTGTGTTTTACTCGTTTTGTTGAGATAAAAGGTTGTAGATTGAGCCATGGAGCTAGAGCACTAGCCAAGCATGTTGATAGAAGCAGCGATAGGTTTTGGGGTGTTCTTTCTGGATCCGGTAAGTAAGTAAGCAGTAAACTTATCAGATAGATACTCACTGATGGTTTTCCATATTTTGAATCTCGTTCTTCATTTCTTTGTTCTCACAGATTCAGATAAGAATAGGCTTGCGATGGACATAATCAATAGCTTCATTGGCCAATGTTGCTGGATGAACATACATATTGTTCCACCACACGGTGAAGTGTTTGAGATCAGAGTTGTTCAAGGATATGGAGCACGTTGGTCTCGAGATGGAACCAAAGTAATATTATTAGCTTTTATGAAAACTCAGAATTTTTTTTTTTTCAGAAATTTATCTCTCATGTTTTGATGAACGATTGGTTTACTGATTGGTGAAAGTGTTATGTATTTTTGCAGTTCATTGGATTTCTTGAGCCTTACAGTGAAGATGGCCACTCCATGGCCTGGAAGCATTAGACCTCTTCACCTGTAGTTGAATAAATCTTTTTTTCTTTCAACAAAATGACCCCAAAATGTAATGTTATCTGGTCATTTTGTTAGTACAAGTAAAGTTTTGGGTGAGGAAGTAGTAAAAACAAAACTAAAAGGACCTAAATGCAGCAAGAAACATTGTAACGTGAACTTTCCGATACCAGTTTGGGCCGAAGCCCACTATGAAGATTGTTTGATAGATGGGCCAGAGAGTGTTTTAATCGTAAGAGTCTAGGGTTTGGTCTCTATATCTCGCAAGCAGTGTGTTTGTTGAAGGTTTTGTTCTTGCTCTCTCTGTGTGAAAGGCGGCTTAGCTAAAGCAACAGATCCGACAATGGTACGTTTCTCGATCTTTCGATCTCGTTTCATCTTTCTGTAAAGCATACTAGCTATTAATGCTTTGAGTTGTATTCTCATAGCTAGTTAAAATGTCGATTCTTGTTACATTTTAGCTTAATTATCGCTTGTCACTTTGATTAGAATATAAGTTAAACATTTAGGTTACAGAAAACTTGATCTACTGGAATGATGTTTCGTTGTATTCGTTTTGTTGCCTATGTTCATCTTTGACGAAAAGAAGTTGTTTATTGAAATTGTAAACATGATGATGATTGATTGATATATGATGTGCAGCCGAAGCAAATCCACGAGATCAAGGACTTCCTTCTGACAGCAAGAAGGAAGGATGCCAGATCAGTGAAGATTAAGAGAAGCAAAGACATTGTCAAGTTCAAGGTCAGATGCTCCAAGTACCTCTACACGCTCTGCGTCTTCGACCAAGAGAAAGCTGACAAGCTTAAGCAGTCTCTTCCTCCAGGTTCGTTTGTTTATAATCTTAACCAGCTCAGCTTTTCTATTGTTCTACATTACTCAAAACTATGTCGCACTTCAAATCATTTGACACACCTAAGCTGTTTGGATTTAAATGTTGACTGTTATTGTAACTAATTTTCAGGTTTGAGTGTACAAGACCTTTGAAGATGAAGCCCATTTTTATGATGAAATCAATTTGAGAATATGTTTTTGCTTAGTTGAAACTATTTTTGAGTAATTGAGTACGTTTTTTTGGATGATTTTTGTTCTTGTTTTGTTTCAAGAAATCAAATGCGTTCTCGCTCTGGATTCACAAAACTTAATTGCATATTAGTTTAATACCTCTACGATTAAATCATTCATACCCGTACTCAAATTTGTTAACTGAGCTAGTTGTTCTGTTCACAACATTTTAACGTCCCTCTAGAATCATTTTGTATGATGCTTTTGATAACTTGCTCATTGCAGATGGCCTTTTAGACTTAAAATGATTGGGTTGGAAGCTGCTATTCTATCCAAAATAATGTTTATGGACTAATCACATTTTCATCCGGGGTGTGATTGAGTTAGTCTACTAAACTCATGTTTATTTATTTTTGTGTGTGGAAAGACAATGGAAACTCAACTAGTTGATTGAAAAGATATATATATTAAAAATTAATCAAACTTTCATTAAATGAGTAAAAAGTAAAAGACAATATACAAACGCAAATGAATATGTACAGGAAAAAAAACCATGTAACCAAACCAGCAAACTATTAAATAGTGACCAAATAGAATCTTTCATTTCTTTCCTTTAAAGCCCAAAAGGTAGGTAACATTTATTTTTCTATCTTGCCTTCCACAGGTGAATCCAAACTAGCAAAAAAAAAACAATAACAAATTGAATGGAACAACCGTTAAAAAAGCAATAACATAAAAGTGAAAATATATTCCCCTTCAAATACTACTAATCCAAAAACCGTATAATTTCCGTGTGGACCGAGCATTTATAATTTAATTTCATGAATTAAGAGGGTCCTATAAGTGATAGCACCGAACAATTTATTGTTAAGGGGATTTAGTAGTTGAGCTATTAAATTAATTTCAAATCTGACTTAAAAGCGAAAACGAAAGTTGAAAATTAAAAAAAAACAAAACAAAACAAAAAAGCTGTCTCTAAGCTCTGACGATCTTTCCTGTCCAAGTCGCAGAACTCGTCATCATCATCATCAGCTCCAAGCGAAATTCCACCTGCTCTCTCCGCGCAATTTCTCTAAAAGTAAGTCTTCGGACAACAAGGTTACAATAGATCATCTAACCGACGAATCTATAGAGAAGCAGAGGATGCCAAAAATCTCCAAAGCTTCTTCATCTACCAACAACAACAACAACAACAACAACTCATCTTCTTCTAGGGTTTTTCTCTATCCCTTATTTTTAATTCACTCTTTGTTCGTAACTGTTGAAAGCAATTCCGATCTGGTTTTAATGATGGTTGGTACGAGATTTAAAAGCCTTAAGTTAGATCAATCTCTGTAGCTGAAAACTAGGTATCATCTACTGTCGTCTCTTATGTCTCGTTAGGTGAAATATTGCGATTGAATTATATCTAAGCTACTCTTATCTGTATTTAGACAAATGTAATTAGTTATTTTTGGTTGTTTTGTTAATTGTTATTAATGTTTTTGATCATTAAATAATGAAACAGATTGGAGGTAGGTTTTGTGTGTGGCCTGGTCTGAGACATCTTTGCCTCAGGAAAAGCTTATTATACGGAGTGATGTGGTTATTCTCCATGCCACTCAAAACACTTCGTGGAGCTAGAAAAACACTCAAGATTACACACTTTTGTAGCATCTCCAACATGCCCTCTTCTTTAAAAATCGAACTGGTTTGTGTATTTGCTTTGCCTTATGACATTTCAATCTCTTTGTTCTTTCTGATTTTGTCTGTTGTGTTTCAGGTGCCGTGTAGTAAGGAGAACTATGCTTATATTTTGCATGATGAAGACACTGGCACGGTTGGAGTCGTTGATCCTTCTGAGGCTGCACCTGTTATAGAGGCGTTGAGCAGGAAAAACTGGAACTTGACTTATATATTGAATACTCATCATCATGATGACCACATAGGTGGGAATGCTGAACTGAAAGCAAGGTATGGCGCGAAGGTAATGAATGGGATGCTGAAAATTTATTAACTTTGTTTTCTTTCTGCTCTTTGCTCTCTTTATCATTACTTGTTATATCCGTTGCCTCTGATAGCTGTGAAAAATAGAGCTCTACAATATAATGGTTTGGTTTTAAGATGTTGATAGTATGTTAACTTTTACAGAGATAATGCTTTTAGAATCTTCTCTTAATTTGAAAAAAAAAAAGAGACTGAACTGAAGTTGACTTGTACTTTGCTAGTTAGCTGTATTGTGGCTTTTTGCTTACTTGTTCCTTTCTTTGTTGCTTTGGAGATGTATTCTTAAGTGTTTGTATGTGATTTGTGTTTCCAACAGGTGATTGGCTCAGCTGTGGATAAGGATAGGATTCCTGGAATTGACATACTTCTCAAGGAGAGTGATAAGTGGATGTTTGCTGGACATGAGGTTCGGGTTATTGACACTCCTGGCCATACACAAGGTTTGTGGCCACCTCTATTGTTAAAGCTATGAACATATCTCTGCAACTCAATATTGCCAACCTTATAAACGTTTGTTAGACCACGTCTTAGTAAACTATTTGTTGGTCTCGATACACACTTTCTAGAAACACTAGTAACTTCTTGAGTACATGGTGCCCATGTTTAAGTTTCTTTAACTGTTCGTATTCTCAAGCAGGCCACATTAGCTTCTATTTTCCCGGGTCAGCCACAGTTTTCACAGGAGACCTGATACATAGCTTATCTTGTGGTGCTCTCTCAGAAGGTACCCCCGAGCAGGTAACATCAGTTAAAAGAGTGCAAATGTTATAGACTGAGATCACTTGGTAGTAGACTATAATAACCTAACATCATAGTTTCTTTTACAGAAGCTTACAGTGTATGTTCTCTTCTAACGATAGGATTCCATTTTTGCCTCTCAGATGCTTTCGTCATTCCAAAAGATTGTCTCTTTACCAGATGACACAAATATATACTGCGGTCGTGAAAACACAGCAGTAAGTTTTCACACATAAGTACTGTACTCATGTCTCACATTATCCAACTCGAAGCAAACTTTATACATGCCCTCCATGATACAGGGGAATGTCAAGTTTGCACTATCCATAGAACCAAAGAATGAAACTCTTCGGTCCTATGCAACCCGAGTCGCCCATCTTCGCAGCCAAGGGCTCCCATCGGTAAAACATATCTTCTCTTCTCTCTTTCTGTAAACCTTCATTTGGATTTCACTTACTGGTTTGTTGTCTGTAGATTCCAACGACTGTTAAAGTCGAGAAGGCGTGTAACCCATTCCTCAGAACATCAAGCAAAGAAATTCGGAGATCTTTAAACATTCCAGACTCAGCAAATGAAGCTGAAGCATTGCGTCGTATACACAGAGCAAGAGACCGTTTCTAAAGAAGCTTGAGGGTTATCTTACCTTATTGTATAGTTGGAACTTGGAACTCACTCATCATCAGCTGCAAAGATCAGTATATTGTAATGTTTTGAGCTTTTTTCAGTAATCATTTGAATGTTATATTCAAAACCAAAAAGAAAGCATAAATCAAATATATATTTGAGCTCAGTTACTAAAATATGAATTTTGAAATGTAATATATGATTATTATTTTTTTCGTTTTCCTCATGTACAATACACACCACGTTTTTGTGCCCCTCTTCAAACGCTTACTTGGAAATCATTTGTTTGGTGGGTTGATGGATATAGCTCACCAAACCATACCTGTGACAGCTCAAGCGTGCGCCCCTATGACTATCTTTTTTATTTTTTTCTTTACATTGTAATCAGCAAATAATTTATATTATCTTACTCAAGTATATTTTATTTTAGTGTTTCTATATTATATGGTTTGAGTTCTGAAAAATGCCATTTTTAATTAATGATATTAGATTACTAGATAATAAATTTACATTAAAATTTAACATGGTACGAAGTCAACAAAATAAATCAGTGTAAAAAAATATGTTGTTAATTAAGTTAATGTAGCTTTATGTAAATAATATATCTAGTTACCCTAATAAATAAATGAAAACGCGAAACTAAGGTTAAGCCTAGTGGAGAGGTTGCAAGCGTCTGATCTGCCCGCCAAACAAACCCTTAAAAATTACGATTCTGCTTTTTTTTTCCCCTGCAATTTGCACCCCCCACTGATCTACCTCGACTCGCCCTTCGTCTCCGAGTTGACTCGCGAGTTATACAGAGAGAAAGGTGACAGTTACGATAACAATGGACGACGACGCCGTCCGTTACGATTCACGACTCAACACCTGCGTCGTCCTCAACGGCCGAGGCTTCGTCGGCCGATCGCTCGTCTCCAGATTGCTTCGACTCGGAAACTGGACGGTCCGAGTCGCTGATTCCGCTCAGACTCTCAATCTCGACGAGTCCGATTCGCTCCTCGTCGACGCTCTCTCCTCCGGTCGCGCTTCGTATCACTGCGTCGATGTTCGCGATAAACCTCAGATCGTTAAAGGTTGTTTTCCTTTGCACTTAATCGTTTTGGATCCTTGATGGTTTCACGTTAGACTGAGAAGAATAGAATAGATCGGTGTTTGTGGTTTTGATTTCGAGTGTAATGCATCTGAGCTGTGATTGTGACGTTTGTATATGGATGGCTCTCTTGTTGATTGCAGTTACTGAGGGTGCGTATGTGGTGTTCTACATGGGAGCTGATGATTTACGTTCTCGTGATTACTTTTATTGCTACAAGGTTTTAGTTCAAGGTAAAGACGTTACTTATTATTATATACCAATATTGTTGATGAATTGGATGATTGATTCTTTTAACTGGAATAGGCACGAGAAATGTGATATCCGCATGTTGTGAGTCTGGAGTTAGAAAACTTATCTACAATAGTACTGCTGATGTTGTTTTTGACGGTTCTGAATCCATTCGTGATGGTGATGAGTCCTTGAGACGTCCGTTGAAGGTAATCACTGAGCAAGATTGTTTAGTTGCGCCCTTTGTTTAGGTTCAGGAATGATATATGTTTTGCTGTGATTTTGTTGTAGTTACCATCCATGTTGACGGACTTCAAAGCTCAAGCGGAAGCGTTGATTAAGTTTGCTAACAACCGTGATGGTTTGTTAACTTGTGCACTTCGCTCTAGCATTGTGTTTGGACCTGGTGACACTGAGTTTGTGCCTTTCCTCGTGAATCTAGCCAAATCCGGATATGCAAAGGTTTGACTATATTCCATCCCGCTTTTGTGTTGACGTTTGTATTTTTGGATCATGTTATCATGAAAATCTGTTCGTTATGATTTTATCGCATCAGTAAGCTAGAGCCGTTAACCGTTTGTGTGCTTAACCTTTTCTTGCCTCTATATTCTAAGTCTGTCAAAAATTCTGACATAACAGGCACTTCGTCAGCTTGATACATAACCATTTTATCATATTATGATACCCTGTAGTTTTCCCTTTGGATTGCATATTCCTCAAGCTTCGGTTTTCCTTTTTTCTTAGGGGTGAATGACTGTCTTCTTTTTCAATATTTCAGTTTAAAATCGGGAATGGTGAAAATTTGTCTGATTTCACGTACTCTGACAACGTCGCTCATGCACACATTTGTGCCGTAGAAGCATTAGATTCACATATGGAATCTGTGGCTGGAAAGGTAACCATGATGCACACGTAGTTGCTAAGAGCACTCCTGTAAGCGCACAACCTTTGTATATGATTTGAAGTTTTGTTTTGCTGATTATTTGTAGGAATTTTTTATCACTAACCTCAAGCCTGTCAAATTCTGGGACTTTGTAAGCCACATCGTTGAAGGTTTGGGATACCCAAGGTAATTGCACATTTAAATAGTTGTCGATGAAACAAAACCTTCGTTTATTATGCTGTTCCTGATTGTCCTCTATGTCTGCTTCAACGCGAACAAAGATCTGTCAGAATTCTGAACCCACCCTGATTTTTTCCTCCTTAAAGCATCTGCATTCTTATCATCGTCCTGTTGATAAATGCCATGAACTACCTTATTTAGTGGGACAGTTTCGAGTAGGGCCGTATTTATTGTCATTTTTATAGCAAATGTTTAAATGGCGTGTCCCTGTGTTATATTTACTTTATTGACATGGTCGTATATGTTTTCATTCTCTTATTTCCTAGGGTATATGATCATTTTGAAAAGTCTCAGATCCTTAAAGCCATGTTTCTGCTTTACCTAATTTGATGCTTTTCTTGTCTTTGATTGCAGACCATCCACCAAACTTCCTGTTCCGCTGGTTTCGTTTGTCTTGTCACTTCTTAAATGGACACAAGAAAAGGAGGGAACTGGGAGTTATTATGACACAGCTCATCAGTTTGCTCTCTTAGCTTCCTCGACGAGAACTTTTAACTGCAATGCTGCTAAGAAGCATCTTGGTTACACACCCGTTGTGACACTTGAAGTGAGTTTAGTTTAGATAAATATTTCGCTTCATCATATTCAGCTGGTTGATAGCACCCTTGGTCACAATAGCTCTTGTTGAATTCGTAGGATGGTATTGCATCAACGGTTAAGTGGTTCTCTCGCGATCTTGAGAAATCTGATGATACGGCCATTCAGTCTAAAGCAGATCAGCTTCTAGGTTGTGGAAAAGGTTAGAGCCATCTCCCCATTAACAATTATAATGCTAGATTGATTGGTTCTTGGGTAAGTATCCTGCTATATTGCTTTAAGTCTGTTTCTTATTTAGCTATATTGCATGCAAATAAGGCTTAAGCTGGAAAGAATCTATCTCTACGCTTAAATTAGATTCCTTGCTCTAGAATCTAAACATGCTTATGTATCTGCTCAGTCCATCTATATTCGCTTCTAGACTATATGATCTAATGCATAATTTACCTCTATGCACATCCTGCCTATGAAAGTTGTCATCTGAAATTGACCAATTTTTTTTTAATTCTATGTATATGCAGTTGCAGACATCTTGCTGTGGAGAAATGAGAAGAATACATTTGTTTCTTTTGTTGTCCTCAACTTGCTATATTACTGGTTCTTCTCGTCTGGAAGCACATTTACTTCGTCTGCAGCCCAACTTCTGTTTGTACTTGCTGTTGCTCTCTATGGACTCGCTTTTGTGCCGTCAAAGATGTAAGTTCTGGTTCCAAATGGTGACTTTCCCTTAACCACTCTAGAAAACCGTGAACGTGTTTTGTGATACTAGAACGTATGTTTCTCTTTTGAAATCATTTGTCATTGACAAACTTTTCTTTTACGACAGATTTGGGTTTCTTCAAGTCAAGAAAATACCTCCGTGGAGATTCGAGATCTCCGAGTCTGCAGTGAAAGATCTTAGCAGGGATATCGTAGTTGCATGGAACCACGGAGTTCACAGTTTAAATGCATTAAGCAAAGGAGGAGACTGGATCAAGTTCTTCAAGGTACAGTTTTTACATACTACGCACTTCTCCAATGCTCACCAAACATGAAAATAACTAATTTCTCGCGTTTACTCGATTAAAAAAACAGATTGCGGGATCACTATATCTCCTCAAACTGATCGTGTCCCGTTCCTTGGCAACATTTCTCTTCACAGGTACACAAAAAGCTTTTGGTTTCTCTACATATCTTCCTTATTCAGTACTCTCTTTCTGACCATTAACATTGCATGATTTACTTGAACAGCGATGTCATTCTCCTTCACTGCTTTCTTCATCTATGAGCAATACGAGGTTGAGCTCTATCACCTAGCCCGGATCTTCGTTGAATGCTTAACAGTTGTTAAAGAAACGTTGCTGAAGAATCTGCCTCTACCTGATGCTTCATCGAAACCAATGTTCATGTGAAAGCTTCCAAGTCCAGGCCGCAATCTCCGAGACTAACACCAGTTATTAAATGTCTATGTTCTGGCAAAGATGCTATTAAAAAGTCCTTATTTTCATACTGTAATCTTGGTGACAGACAGATAAACAACAATTCTTACGTAGACAATTTCGTTGATAAACAGCAATTCTTACTCAGACAATTTCGTGGTACTGTATTTACGAATTTGCCATGACTACTATAAAACGCAGCGTTTCTTGTTTACATTGGAGAATTCCATAATCCAAAAGAAAATAATAACTTTATAGGCTAAGAAAATTATGTATATTTTACTTTTTTATTTATTTATTTATTTATCTATTTATCCTTTAAAGAGCCGCCGCAAGGATTGGATCGCTCTTTATCTATCTATCTTCAATCTCGACCTAGGGTTCTCTCTCGTCTTCTATCTCTCTCCGATTGTTCTCTAGCTCAACGCACTATTGATTCATCGCTCGATTCATCTCTATCTCGTGGATATTCGAATTCTGAGGCCTTAGTATCCTCCGATTCAACCAATCCATACACCTCTGCGCGATGGCGGCAGCTATGAAGCCTTTCAGAGGACGTGAATCCGACGATTCCGGTTTCACATCGAACAACCTCTGGGTGGGCAGCATCACGATGGATACGACGGAGTCAGATCTGACGGAGCTGTTCGGAAGGTTCGGGGACGTCGACAGAGTCACGGCGTATTCGTCGCGTGGATTCGCGTTTATATACTACAGACACGTGGAGGAAGCGGTGGCGGCGAAGGAGGCGCTACACGGGACGAATCTGAACGGGGGACTGTTGACGATCCAATATGCGCGACCGGTTTGTTCTTATCTCTTTGATTCGTTAGACTTATCAAATCTTCTTTTGTTTATTAACTTTGATTGTCCCTTATTTGATGATTACACTGTTTTTGCGAATACATACACTAGGTTTGTTAATTAACTTTGATTGTTTCTTTATCAATGATTACAATTCGTACTATAGGTTTTAGATATGTTGATTGAGTCTTGGGATTTCTCCTCGAACAAATCAAAAATCACAGCCAAAATCTAGATCTATTAATTTTTTTTGTTCTTGAGCTGATTTGCAACTTTACGGCAAAACGTAAAAAAGGAGAAACTCAGGTCTCTGAATAATCTGTGCGTCTTCATGTCAACGATCTAATCAAACTCGTGCCCAAGTAAACCACAGACTTCGCTCGAAAGCAAATATAAGTCTTAGCTAGTGAGCTGGCAAAAGAATGCATAATCGCACATGTTAAAAGAGTTTTGCAGTAAAAGATTGATTCGATAGTCGTTGGTCCGCCGTCAGTAGTCTTGATTGCATGTTCGTTGCAGATGGGCCACTTTAGCTTATTCTCACAAGATTAAGCACGAATGAATTGCGTACCGTATCCGAAACTTAAGTATATCGATCATCGCCAAGTAAAGAAAACCAGAAATTGGAGTTTCAAGTGAAAACAAACAGGGTGAAGAAATTTGCATAATGGCTGTAAGATAATCCGTACTCCAGATGTTAGTTTTTGACTGAAAATCGCAGAGAAT
>OVBX01003193.1:1138-17606 GCA_900406325.1 Erucastrum elatum | reverse complement strand
GCAATTTTTTAACGAATCGCAATTTTTTACAACATTTAAGCTACATAAAAAACAATTTAAGCTAGTCGCAATTTTTCACAACATTTAAGCNCACAACCATTTAAGTAGTCGTGTCTTTTCGTAAAGAAGAGACACAACTGTTTAGCGAACAATCGCAACTTTTCACAAGATTCGAGAGACCTATAAAAACACAAACCCTTTCGAATTAATTGGAATTCCTATTATTAATAGATTATTTTTCTCAGTTATCATACTTTTTGTTTTGTTTATTTGTCTTATCTTGATATTTTCATCTTAGATTCAATATTTTCTGCTGCACATCTTAGGTCCACTATTTTAATTGTAGAGATTACACTATTTTATTTAATTGATATTCAAATAATAAAATAATGCATTCATTTCAATTTAATATTTTAGAGTTTATTTTCTTATAATATAATGACCAAAAAGTTATGTATCATATTGACATATTGTTTATATATAATTCGAAGACTATTTTTCTATACATTTTAATTAAATTTGTCTGTAACAATGTATTACTGTGTTTAATGACATTTGTAAAATACTTGATAAAATAAAACTATTTTACAAAATATATCATGGGTTTAGAAAATTTGTTTATTATTTGTTACTGTTTATAAAAGATGATATTTTATGATTAATATTTTACAATACAATATATTCATTATATTTATTTTATTAAAATAATTTAATATTATTAAATATATTTATTAATGTGCCCCCATCAAATAGTTGGTCTGGATCCGCCACTGTCTACATTGAGACTCGAATTATATTTATAATAATACTATGTATTTGTCATAGAAAAAAAAGTATTAATAAGCTGTTACGTGTATCATACACGGTGTATGGCATAATAAGGTTTGTTTAGACCATCATTAACTCTAAAGATCACTGGTTGGATCTTAATGAATTTTTAATAGTTAATAATAGTTAAGAGTTTGTAGTTAAGAGCTACATATATATTTTAGTTCCAATGAGGGTTCTTAATTTTGGATTCTTAAGCAAAAAAATATTAAACTTAAATATTTTTGAGATAAAATTTTATTTATTAAATAAAACATATTAAAATAAAACATTTGAAACATTAATTTAAAAAAAAACATTAAAACATAATAAGTAAAATAAAAGAGAATAATGTAAAATAAAAGAGAATAATTTGAAAGAAACATCTAAGCTCAGTTGTCTTCATCATTCTCTGAATTTTGTCTATATATGTTCAACCAAAACAACTTTCAGTTGATGATGCATTGGTTTTTCACGAATTGTTCGAGCATTCATGATATTGTGGAGATTTGTAGGCATTTATCTTTCTTCGATTGGACATGTGAACTTCTGATGTCTTCTTCTTGTTGGAAGTCTGAAGTGTATCCATCTCGTTCGTCTTCTGCTATCATGTTATGGAGTATGATACATGCTTTCATAATCTTCCCAATCTTGATTTTATTCCAAAAAGTGCCGGATTTTTAACAATGGCAAAGCGAGCTTGCAAGACTCCAAAATCACACTCAACATCTTTTCGAACAACTTCTTGTTTTTTAGCAAATAAAAGCAATTTCGGGTCTTGTGGTGATGAAATGGATTGGATAAAAGTTTTCCAATCCGGATAAATACCAATAGTGAGATAGTAAGCCATGTGATACTCTCTTTCATTGACATAGAAGGTGACTCGGAGAGCTTCATCATTAATTATGTCATCAAAAACAGATGAACGATCAAAAACATTGATATTATTTAAAGTATCTGAAGGTCCAAAAAATACATGTCATATCCATAGATCATACGAAGCAATCGCCTCCAAAACGCACTACAAGAAAATAGCTCCATTGCAATAATGATATTTTGTTTCATTATGTTATTATTTTGTTGCAAAAGCAAATTTGCAATCAAAATGTGACAAATTTTAACTTCTTGCTATTTGGATGTTGCAAATTCTTGTTTGTTGCGTATATGTAGCAAAAATAGCGACAAATTGAGTTGTTGCAATATACGTCATTTTCATGCAACAATTTTTTTGTAACAATTTTGTTGTATATTTACAACGTATTTCTGCAACGTGGATAGTGGCGAATTATTGCTACGAAAATATATAGCAAACAACATAGCAAATTTGTAATAATTTTTTGTTGCTATTTTATATGGAAAATCGTTGCTACGGAAAATATATATAGCAAACAACATAGCAAATTTGCAATAACGATTTATTGCAATTTAATAGTATTAATGCAACAAGACGTTATTTTGGTATAATTATGACGTATGAATGAAATTTAAATTGCTACAAAATATGTAGCGATGTTGTTGTAAGTTTTTTGTTGCAATTTTGTTTTGAATAAATTGGTGAAAATATATTGTTGCCGTATTTTTTTATAATATATTAGATGCATTATTTGTTTTTACAGTAAATATATTATATAATAACACAAAATAAAATATAAAATTCAAACCATCAACTTTATTAAATAAAATAAAATATAAAAAGGGCAACAATGAATTATTCGAGAAACACCACTTTGAAAATTTGAAGCTAAATAAAACTAATAAAAATCAGAAAAAAAACAAAAGCATCCAGCAGAGATTAATTATTGACCCTCGGGGACAGAATAGCAGGACACAAGAGCGCTATCATTTTCTCCAATCCTTCAAATTTGCTCAGCCTTTCTTTGATATCTGCATTTTCTTCAGAAATTTCTTGCACCTTTTTCTGAAAAATCTCATCATTTACTAAGTTGCTTTCAGTGTTGAAAGGCAATTTAGCATTGATTGAGAGTTCACTGAGAAGAGCGCCTAGGCCAAACACACGACCTTGTGTGGAATCAACCAACTGCAAAAGATAAATGTATGTTAGACAAAATATCTATGGTGAAATCTATGAAAAGAAAAAGATTTTTAAAAATATTACAATACCTTCAAATACATTTCATTTTTTTGCTCAGCAGTTAGCTCTTCTGCTGAAAGGATATCATCTTTCTCTTTAGGCGATAAGAGAAGTGAAGCCAAGTTTCAAGCCGGAGGTATCAGGAAGTCAATGCATAGCGAATTTTGACAAGTGTTGGACTCACTTACAACGACATGCGATTTTATGTTTCATTTTGGTATCAGAATAATCAGGCCGAATAATGGGCCCATACTAGCTAAAGTCAGCCCCGTTCCGATAGATAGTAAAGAGTCTAAAGACACATTAGCGCGTAAAATCACTCGCACTCGTTTTATACTCTAATTCCAAAAACAGTAAAACTCGTTTTGAGGATGAATCGGTAAATGATCGCTGATGTCAGCGGCGGATTCAATGTTTCCTCTGTAAAAAATATGAAGATGAAAGCAGAGAGGAGATGTCACATTTAACGTGTTTCTTGGACGCATGCGAATGGTATGGAAGGAGAGCTTATTACAGCTCATCGTCCACTCTGATTTCTTCACGGTTAAAAAAAAGGGTAAAAACGTTAAAGAAAACAGAGTGACGACCGGTCAAATTGTTTTTACTCTCCGCGTCCTTATGGAGGAACATCCGTTTGTGGTGAAAGGTCGTAAGCGAGCCTATATTGGAGAACCATTAGATGACGGTGGTGTTTACTTTGCTGTGGATGTGCCTGGTGTTGGTCACAGTGATGTTGAAGTGTTTGCTAACAAGAGTGAGATTAATTTCACTGCTGAGGTCAAGAATGTGTTCGAGTACGACGATGTTGAAAGTGGACGTCTTTACCTTGGAAGTGTCGACACTTCTTGGGCTGACCCTCCAGTTTCGCTTTTGAGCCATGCCATCATCGTTGCTGTAAACTTTGGTGTTCTCAAGGTTCTCATTATCCCTCGTCCCAACAACACCCGTAACAATGAGTGATCATTCTCTCCGCTGCGTTTTGGTTTCGCATATCTATCTATATCCCTTTCGTTTTTGGAGTACTTGGATTAGCTAGTCTTGTGCGTTTTAAGTTTGAGACTGTTATCTGTTTTAGTCCTGCTTTTGTGTTAACTGTCGTGTCACTTGTTTTCACTATCTAGACTTGTTTCCCTAAGCTGATTAAAACCAAGTTTACATAAACTGGATCCATCAAATGGCTTGGGTTAATACTGAAAATTATTCTCTTTCACTATATGATATCAATTTATATGTTCTGCATCACTTTCCACATACTCTAAATGATCTTCAAGACATTGTAGTTGATTAACCACAAACCCTCACACTCATAACATTATCTTCACCGGAAATTTCAGATTTTAAACATTTTTAGAATAAATGTCAAATTATCACACACAAAATCTAACTCGGATTGGATTTCAAACCACATTTTTTGTCAGAAAATGTTATAACTTATTCCATGAACACCTAATAACAAGGTATTTGTGTGTAAAGCTATTTCATTTGTCAAGTTTACTCACTGAAACAAAGGCATACGTCAGGCCAAGCTTCTGGTAGACCGACGAAATGATGAACATCTAATGCAAAGAAGAAGTCCAATCCACATATCCACTTAGACGCAAAAGATGACAAGTTTGCACTCATAATAAAGATAAGGAAACTAACTAATAGTACATCTAATGCAAAGAAGAAGTCCAATCCACATCTAATGCAAAGAAGAAGTCCCATCCACCTATCCACTTAGACGCAAAAGATGACAAGCTTACACTCATAATAAAGATAAGGAAACTAACTATACTACATCACAGCTACTAAATGTGACGAAATGGAGATTACAATTCTATTAATTTAAGAAACATAACAAGACCGGTTATCTTCGGTTATATTCCCGCCATTTGATAACTAGGCCCATTTAGAAAAATGGACCGACTAATAAGTTTACTCGAAGCCTTTTTACCAAACCTAAAGTAATCTCACTAATCACATATCCCCTCCGCTATAAATAGTAAGTCACACTCAGTCATGTTGCATACACACAATCCACATCCCAAAGCAGCAAAAACAGCGTCGTTTTGAAAGAATGAGTAAATCAGGAAGCTCCAGCGGAAACAAGAGCCAGGGAAGCTCCAGTAGCGGTCTGTAGAGATGTCAATTGGGCTGTCCAGGTCCAAATGGGATGTTCAAATGGACACACCAGTCCAAATGGACATTATTTTTTTAAGCCCAAATTGTACCAGGCCAAATTGTCCAGACCAAATTGGCCCATTCCAAATGGACATTCCGCAAAGCCCAAATACATTTCTGTTTTCACATTCATAAAAACATAAGTTTCATAAGTTTTACACATTAAAATTCATATATTTTACACATCCAAAATACGATTTCACGAGTTTTGGCGAGAAAAGATGATTTTATCGTTTTGACGGGAAAACATGATTTTATCGTTTTGGTGGGAAAACATGATTTTATCGTTTTATAGGGAAAACATAATTTTATCGTTTTATCGGGAAAACATAATTTCACGGATTTGGTGGAACTCATGTTTTTGCGGTTTTGACGGGAAAACACGATTTTACGATTTTGGCGGGAAAACGGGATTTCACGATTTTGATGGGAAAACATGATTTCACGATTTTGACGGGAAAACGCGATTTCAAGGTTTTGGCGGAAAAACGCGATTTCACGGGTTTTGCGGGAAAATGCAATTTCACGGTTTTGGCGGGAAAACACGATTTCACGGATTTGGCGGGAAAACACAATTTTAGCTGGAAAATTCGTTTTTACGGTTTTGGTAGGAAAACACGATTTCGCGGTTTTGACGGAAAAACTGAATTTTTCGATTTTGACAGATAAACGCAATTATGGAAATTTGACGGAAGAGACATGGCGGAGAGGCGACTCGCGAATCGAGAGTCGAAAGACGGTAAAAGTGAGACTGATTTTAGATTTCTTATCTCTCTAATACTAACCCTAAATATTTTTAACACATGGGCGGCCCATGTCCATTTGGTTTTGTCCATTGGCTTTGGACGTATTTGGGTGAAGCCCATTTGGACAGAAAATATTTCGGGCGGATTTGGACGTAGTCCATATGGAATTGGACATGGGCCGCCCATAAACAATATGTCCAATTGACATCTCTAGCGGTCTGCCAGAGAACTCTCCTCCACCTAACTGTATGTCTTCCTTCTTCTTCATTGATTACACATTTTTCTTCATACAAAAAGTTTGATCCTTTTTATGTTTCTCTTAGCTTTTCTCTATACCCACTAGTGACTCATCTATATCGTGTTGGTGCACTTTTTGTTGTCGCGATGAACCGTTTCCAGAAAAGCGGTAAGATAGTGTGCTCTACAGGGTAGACTTGCCTGGCTGTCCCGGCTCTGACCTCACGTACTGGATCGATGGCAACAACGTCCATTTCTTCGCCGACGAGCCAGTGATGTCCGAGTACGACCACGACGGTCGCAAGTACGGAGGGACCTTTATGTTCAACCCGATGGCGGACAACATCAAGGAAGCGAAGGCAAAGCTTCGCGATGGTGTGCTGTGGATCACCGTCCCTAAGGTCCCCGGGGTAAACGTCAAGCGCATCGTCATTGAGAATAAGATGATCAACAGCAAGTTCACAAGAGACGGTCCGTACGTCCTTTTTGTCGTTATCTGTGGTGTCTATCGTATCTCTATTGCGCGTCTACTAGTCCAGGGTTTGTTTGGTCTTTCTTGTCTAGTTTTTAATAAAAGGGTGAATCTTTTGTTGAATCTGGTTTTTGTTTTATGTCAATGGTGTGGTGTCTATCGTCTCTTCTTTGTGGTCTTTCTTTTTCTACTTTTTAATAAGGGGTGAACTTTTTTGAATCTGGTTTAATGTTTAAGTGCTTGATTAATGCTTTTGATTTCTTCTACCTATATTCTCAATCTCATCTCATCATGAACGTCGTCAAAACGTTTCTTTGAATTTACTTTTAATGATATGTAAGGGATGTTTTATAAAGTAACAAACTTTAAATTGTTGTCAAAAACAAAAATTAATAAAACTAAAATCTTTAAGATAATAGTAAGTGGAAAAATATGAAAAAAGAAACTTGGAAACAACCGCAGTGATAAACATGTAAAAGAAAGAAGTTGATTCAATGAAAAGAAAGGATGCGTTTGCACTGCATTGATAACTTTCCGTTGTCGTATGTGAAAAGTAGATAAGGAGGGGGTAAAAAAAAGTTTGACAGCTTACAGAGAATAAGTGACGTCAGCGACTTCCTGCATGCATTGATTAAAAGATGAGCTACGACCGGTCAAAATTTTTGGAATTTAAATTTTTTTCTGAGGAAACACGAGTTTTACAGTGGTGAAAGAGAGGCCAGCTGTAGTGCCACGTCATAGACAATCGATGTTATAATACCTCTAGCTAGCTAGCTGCTTCGTTTATACTTATTTTGTATACAATTTGTACGCAACCAAGAGAGAGGAGAGAGAAAAGAGAGTGAGATAGAGAGAGAGACGGCGATGAGAGAATGCCTCAATTCGACCAGAATCCCTTTCACCAGAGGTCTCTTTCTCTTCTTCCTCTTTTATGATCTCTCACTGTATCTTTGTTATTTTTTGTAGGTTAAATCGTTTTTAAATCAACCCATGATTCTTTTTATAAATTTGTTAACATTCATGAACTTGCTGCAAAACTGCAAAGATTTCACTTTTTTTTATAGTAACCTCTGTTTTTACATTTCTTGCAAACTAAGTAAAATCTGACGTTTTTTTTTTCCTTTTTTTTGGTACAAAGAGGGTATCTACGTGACCAACAACCAGTTCCAGAAAGCTGGTCCTAAGGGTTTCATCCACGTCAAGGTTCTCGAAAACGACAAGCTCTACGTGCGCGTCGACTTGCCTGGCGTTCCAGACGACCGCGTCCGTCACAGAGTCGACACCGTTAGAAAAAAGCTTGTTTTTTTCTCCGGCAAAACTCCCGACGGCAACCAGAGAGAAGGCGTTCGGGAGTACTCTTGATCCGCCGGTTTGGGATGTGACTGCTGCGAGATCACCGGCGTGGATGCCAAGATGAAAGATGGAGTCTTGAGGATGATTGTGTCAAGGGTCAAGGTGAAAGACCATGACAACAAGTGTACCAACTTTGTCCCTCCTAACACAGGTTCAAATCTCATTCACTACTACCATATATATGTATTTCTCTGAACCATTTGATGTAATAAATGCTCTACTTTTTTTTGGTTTATGTTGAATCGTTTCTGACGGGCAAATCTGGGAGACACCTCGAGGAGAATCCATTTTTGGTGAGAGGTCGTAAGGGAGCGTTCGTTGGAGTGCCATTACCCGATGACGGTCTCTACTTCGCGGTGGATATACCTGGTGTTTGTTGTGATGATGTCGAAGTGCTTGCTAACGAGCATGAGGTCAGGTTCTACGCTGAGGTGAAGAACGTGCATGAGCATGATGAGAGTGGTCGTGTTTACTTGGGATGCGTCAACAGCCGTTCTTCCTCCTCTGCCCCTCCACCTTCGATTCTGACCCAAAAGATAGCTTACGATGCGAAGTTTGGTGTTCTTAAGATTGTCATTGCGCCTCGCAACTATACCGGCAGGGAGTAATCATATGATTCTCATTTCTATCTGCTACGTTCGTTTATCTATTTTGGAAGAACCTTTGTTTGACTTACTACTACTAGTTTTCTTTGTTTAAGTTGATGAGACGTTTGTGTTTGTGTTGAATCCTGCTTTTGCGTTTGCTTATGGTATCTGCTGATTTCATTTCAGTTGTTTCGCAATCTTTAAGTTTTTTCCTAATTAAGCTGATTGGAACCAGGTAAACTAAATGACTTGATTCGTATGTAATGTATCACATCCGCTTAAAAATCGAGTATCAGTTACAAACTGTGTTCCTCTTGTCCAACCTGACAAGTCCTATGGGTCAATGACTCCCGTGGTTGAGCATATCTAGTCCCTAAAGGCAGAGCAAGTCCATTTTGTAGACCTAATAAATGTACAATCAGAAAATGTCCCTAAGAAAGGCTAGCAGTGAACAATTTTGATAAACTTAACATTGTTATGCAAAGATGGTATCATCCCAGCAGCCAATGAGGGAACAGACCGTGCGTAGCCTTTCAGCTTCACTGACTAAGTGCTAAATAGTGGATTAAGATATGCTACCAAAGAAACCAGGGATAAAATCTCTTACACATGCTTCGAAGAATCACAAGCTTGAGTCCCACTGATAGGTTCCCTTAACCTTTTGAGTCTCCCATGTGAATGTGATAACCAACAAAGCAAAGATCATGTAAACATAGAGTTGCAGTATAAAGATTCCTCGAATATGTAATTGAGAAAACAATTCATATGGTTAAAAAGCATACTCATGGTAAAATGTGTTAGCATCTGGTTTCAGTTGCTATTGCATTCCAATTGTTGTTTAGTTTTAATTTCATGTACTCCGCTTCTAGTTATCTCTGTAATTGCTGTCACAAGCTTGGAAAATTGGTATAATATTTAACATTTTACCAAAAAAAATGTGTTAGCATCCATTGGTAGGCTTTAAATATTACTGCAAGAGTCCAGCCTTGATTGTTTCAAAGTTCTACATATGTTATTTTGGATTTCAAAGTCCAGGCTTTAAATATTTTGGATTTGAGTGAAACAGTACAAAGCGTTGGGATGGTTGTGTGGCGGTCTAGGGTTCTTTGCGACTCTCGGTTTACTCGCTGTTGTGAATGATAAAGCTTCCAAGGTTCCATTTGTAAGTGAAAATTATCTCAGTATTTTCGTATGTGTTTGCACTCAAAAGCAGCTTAGTTACTTGCTGCGATCCCATTGTGAATGTACTCTTGAATCTGAATTCGATTCATCATCTACCACATTTGTCGATTTTATACTATTGATCTAGGCTCTAGCTAGGCATGGGCGTTCGGTATACCATTCGGTATCGGGTCGGTTTAATCAGATTTTCGGTTATTCGGTTGCAAACTTAAAAGACCCAATCGGTATTTACATATATTCATAACGGTATCGGTTCGGAACCAATCGGTTTCGGATCGGTTCGGTTGAGTTGCACAAGATCCGTGTACGTCCGATGCATAAACGGTTCCTGTTCGGGTTCGGTTTTCTTGCCACCAAAGTAACCAAAATATACATAAAAGAACCGAAACTAACTGAAGTACCCTATAAATCTGAAACCAAAATACCATTTAATCCGAAAATAACTGAAGTACAACCAATAAATCTGAAAATAACTGAAATTCCTCAAAGTTTAACATAGCAAAACATAACATCCATAATCTGATAACCAAATCAAATGCATAAAAGAGTACTAAAAAAATCAAAACATAACATCCATAAGACAATAAGGAAATCAAATGGCAACATAGCAGACTTCATTCTTGTAGAACTCTTACTCCAACGCTGTTGATGTTTCATCTCCAATCTCTACAAAGGATAATAAAATTGTTCACTCATATTGTATTTGCAATACTGATCGACTGAAGTAAATAATGAGACTACTCAGTGTTACCTCTTTCGAGTTTATCATCCTCCTTAAGATCTTCAAGTATTTGTTCCATCGAAGGCATTCTTGACTCCATGTTCAAATCTTGTTTCATCCACTGTTCTGAGCACATTAAAACTTCAATCATATAGTGAGTAAGACAGCTCCTATGCAGTCCTAGCATCCTGCCACTAGTGCTGAAAGCACTCTCTGAAGAAACTGAAGAAACTTGGATTGCCAAAACATCTCGAGTAATTTGTGATAGCACTGGAAATCTGGATGCATTCTTCCTCCAATATGAGAGAACGTCATACTCCATTCCGATCATCAAATCTTGATTTTCCACACTCTCTTTGAGGTAAGTTTCTAACTCATCTCTTTTCTCTTTAATCCCAATCTCGTTCATCTTCTGTTTGTACCTACAAAAAATGTAAAGAAAATGTTTATAAGGTTATTGCATATAAGAAAATGTATAGAAAAAAATAGTAAAGGCAATACCTAGCACCAATCCGCTTGTAGCCACCACAATCATCAACTATCTCCATACTTTCAAAACTCGACTCTTGAGAAGACTGTGATGTTTTGCTAGACTGAGTCTGAGATGATTGTTCATCCGGATCAGAACCACTTCCAAATCTTTTACTGTATTCGGTGAACAAACTTCTCAACAAAGTTTTCAAACCCTCATACATCTCCTTGTACTCTACCGTGTCTTCACCATACAGTTCCTCAAAGCACAACTTCACAAGCTCCAACTTCTTGGTCGGATCAAAGACAGTAGCAACCATTATCATCTTGTTGATCTTCTTGAGACCATCCCAATACTTATCAAATTTTTTCAACATCTTTGTCGCCTTGGACTTCAAGTCAGGATCATAGTTGTTGTTGACTAGTGCCATCAGATTTGTTGCAATGGTGACCACCTCTTCATAACACTTATGCGAATTTAGAGAGATTGGAGCTGATACCACCAAGGTTGAGTTGTAAAAGATCAGTAGAAACCTGCACAACTTCTCAATTGCTTTCCAATCCCTATGCTGAGGAGGACCAATCTTCTTATAACCATTCTCTACCTCACAAAAGTAGTCGTTATACAACTTGTCTTCTGTCTCCATCTTGTCGAATGCCACCTTGAACTTCTGAGCTTCTCTCAACATCAGGTATGTTGAATTCCACCTTGTCTTGACATCCAAAGGCAAGCTTCCTCTTGTTAACTTCCCCGAGTCAACCTTTAGCTCAAACGATCTCAACATATTCGTATGAGACCTAACATACGAGATAGCATTTCTGATAGCAGCTACACTGTTATCTATTTCAGCCATTCCATCCTTCACAATAAGGTTTATTATATGGGCGCTACATCTCATATGCAGGAACTTACCATCTAAAACTAGAGACTGATCAGAAACTAATGCAAATGCACTATGAAACTTCCTTAATGCCGAAGAATTAGCAGTTGCATTGTCAACGGTTATAAAAAAGACCCTCTCAATTCCCCAATCAGCCAAGCAGTCTAGTAAAACATAAGCTATAGTCTGACCTTTGTGATCAGTGACATGTTTGAACCCTATGATCAGCTTCCTCAGTCGCCACAAATCATCAATATAATGAACTGTAACGACCATGTAACTAGCACCTACAAATTACAAAACATAAACAATGTCAATAAGTTTTTCGAAAAAATGATAATTTGTTAATCAAGTATTTTTCTAATGTATTACCTGTTGGTGGTGACACCCAAATATCTGTAGTGATGGACACACGTTGTTTGCTGCATAATAACCATTTCTTCAGCGCACTTTTCTTATCCAAATATGCCTTCCTGATATCTTTGGTTAAAGTCCTTCTTGAAGGAGGAGTGAACCCTAGCTTTGTCTACAAACATATAAAACATAAACATAGACAAGATGAATAACTCATAAGAACAACAAAGACTTAAAGCAAGAAGAATAACAGTCATAGAACAACAAACCTTTTTACAGAAATGTTTGAATGCCATACTTTCGACAAACGCTAAAGGCAGCTGATCTCACTCAAATTACCCTGGGAGTGAATTACTCTCTCAAATAAGAGGTTCAGATGTAGTACTTAGGGATCGATTTCACGGGGAGGGAAGGAATACAAAAGATAGTAATCCTTAGTGACTAAGCTAGGTTGAAATGGTTTTAAATATAAATTGCAGTTGTGAGCAATGATTAATTGCTCAAGAGAATGTTTGAGGGTTGTAAGTAATAAGAGAAATAGTTAGATTTAAGGTTACTATTCAGTTAGTTCAGGATTATAATGCTATGGATGTTTTAATGAGTTGCTTGCATATACTAAAGAACTTTGACTCTTTAGAGTTGGTTAATAACTGTCGTTACTAGACTCGTCTATTGATCTCNGGCTAATCCCTCATAACTATTTGAACCCTAAATCTAACAATGGAATCTACTCAGACATGACTGAGTGATTCAAAGCATCTAGGTAATAATAGAGATTCATTTAGAAGACCGATCAATCAAGTTCCTCGTGATAACAAATCTTTTTGTATCTTTCTTCTAAAATTAGAATCCTATAACCTTAGATGAGAACATAATTAAGATGAAAAGAATACTTTATTGATAANATCAAGTTCCTCGTGATAACAAATCTCTTTGTATCTTTCTTCTAAACTTAGAATCCTATAAGCTTAGATGAGAATAGAATTAAGATGAAAAGAATACTTTATTGATAAGTAGGAAAATACTAGAACAATCATATGTTGTTAAAGCTTACTTTGCCAAAACACATAGGCAAAGGTATAAATATTGAGTACAATTAGGTTAAAAACTCGTCAGGGGCATTATAGTAATATTGAGACATCTTGGGCTTCAAGTCGATTGAGAATATTCTTCCTTCTTCTGCACGCTCGATATCGATCGATGGTACTATGTGTACATCGATCGATGGAGTATCTCGTCGTCATTTCTTCAAATGCGTCATCGATCGATTAAAAGAAGTGTGTATCGAACGATATGTAACTCTGGATATCGACCTCGATGTCTGATCTTCAAGTCATCTTGGGAAAACTCTCCTTTAAACTCCAAATGGCACCTAAAACGTCACTTTACTCCAAAATGCCCTTGAACCTGAAAACATACCTAAAAGACTCCAAAACATAGATATATATAGTAAAATCATATAAATACCATGAGTAAAAGTGGGTCAAAATCATGGTATATCATTACGGTACGGATGATTACGGCAAAAACTAATAAAACCCTAAAATGATTTTGTAAAAACTATTTTGACTCTCTATGAATAAATAAAACTATAAAAGTGCTGCCTGGCCTAATAAACTCATTAAATGCATATGATATCAATTTATTTAAGTACTTGCTCAAAAAAAAAAAATTATTTCAGTCCCAGTGGTCCAATTTTTTAACCCTTCCTGTCTGACCACTGTCCTTTAGCTACCACTCTTATAAAAATATGTATAATTGAAAAATTTCATATAATGTTTTTAAATCATTATTATTGACTTGGTAATACATTTTTATAGCCTTATACTATCTAATAACCGAAGCAGCATGACAATTATGTAATAGCCTTATCCCTTTTATTTATTTATATTATTTGCGAAGTGATTTCGGCACATGTCTTCTTCAGAATCAGTTTCACAAACAAATGATGACATGGCACAATAAAAATATGACATGGCTTGTGAAACAGATGACATGGCTGCTTAAAGGAAAAAAATCGATATAGAAAATATATAATTTCGAATCAAACACGTTTGAAAGAAAAACTAATTAATAATTTAAGTAAATTTGCATATTTGACATTTATTATAGAATAACAAAATGTAAAAAATAGCTCTAGAAAATATATGTCAAAAAACTATAGAGAATATCAGAATCTCACGGTTCCTTTATTCTTTTTTTATATATAAAATATATATATAATTTTCAGTCAAACACGTTTGAAAGAAAAGTTAATTAATAATTTAAGTAAATTTCTGAAAGTGTTACTGGTATTTGATTTTTATGCAGTCACTTGGATGTCACGCTTATTGATTTACATATTTAATTTATATATATATATATATATAACTAATTTTTATATTTACAAATAGAAATATTTAAAATAAAATCAAACAAATAAATTATAATATGAATAAGATAAATTTATAAAAATTAAATTATTTTTATTAAAATTAAATTAAAACTAAATCAAAAAGTTAAGGTGAAATTGAATGAATCAACTAAAAACAAGAGAAAAATATTAAGATAACACTAAAAGAAGTTTTTGTCGCAAATATAGATTTCAATGATCAAAATAACCAAAATATTTTATTAAAGAGGTAAATATACATTAATCAGAGAATGCGTCATTCATAGGCTCAAATAAAATTGATTGGAGTAGCGGACACCAACTGTTGGGGTCCATTTATAGAGTAATAGTAATGGGTTTGGGCCCATTGTATCATGGAATTTAGCGAAATCCAATAACTACCCATTACACAATCATATTTTATGGTAGGTCACATAACAGGTTCCCTACCAATATCAAATTAATTAAAAATATATTTGACCGCGCACATAATTACGTATGAAAATTTATACCCAAGTCTTGGACTTAATCTATTTTTAATAATTATATTTTTCTAGTTTTTCCAAGAAACTGAGTGAGTTAGTGGAGTTTATTTTCGGTCAATATTATTTGAAATTGATGCACGATTATTTTGAATGCTAATTATCGTAAGATTAATTGATATTACTAACTATTATTAATGTTAATAACCAACTAAGATATTATGCATTAAAATATCTTACAAATTGTTACAAATTAACTAACATATCGGTTCTTTCAAATTGTTATGATATATGTGCTGGTCAACATAATTATAAAATAAATATGTTATATCATATGCGTGCATCAGCATCAATATAGTTTTCTGGGTCATCAACACCAAACAGAAAAACTCTTGGTTAGCCGACAAATTCTTACTTCTTAGAAATAATGTTTACAACTGGATCAAATATCTAGTAGATAATGAGGAAATATCTTACTTCTGGACTTCAAATTAGTCTCCTTTTGAGAAGATAAGAGACTACTTACAAGGAGAAACAAGCTTGGCAGTGGGGATTCCCTCCTCAATGATGTTAGCTGAACTATGGGAAGATGATCATTGGGTCTTGCTTCCCGCAAGATCAGATAAGCAAGTCCACGTCTATGCTTTCCTCTCAACACTACAAATCACTCCGTTTACTGACACCGTGAAATGGACTCCAAGAGGATCACCAGAACGACGCTACTCCACAAGAGTGATCTACGACCTACTACGAGCGGTGGAGCCGACAGTTCCATGGCATAAACAAGTCTGGTTTGGAAATAGAATTCCGAAACATCGATCAGAACATGGCTTACGGTGTTGAATCGTTGTCCAACTCGCGATCGCATGCTCTAATGGGGACTCCCGACAGATGGCAGTTGTTTCCTCTGTAACGCATGCCCAGAATCACGAAATCACATCTACTTCGACTGCAGTTACTCTTGGGAAGTCTGGACTGATACTGCTCGACTATGTAACTCTACCCCCTCTCGTGATTGGGATACTCAGATGCAGGCTCTTCAAGACTATCGTGGTGGAAAGGAATGTCAAAAACTCCTTCTATTGGCATGGCAAGGCACGATCTACTCCATCTGATCGGAAAGGAACAACAGATTACACAGAAACATCTTCTGTTCAACTCAAGCAATTGTTACTGAGATTGGCAATCAGAAGGCGGATTGCTTCCTTCCGGCATTCATCTCCAACTCAATCATCTCATCTCTTGCGTCTGTGGTTCTCAAACTGATAGCGGTCTCGGTGATATCGTTCTCTGGTTTTCTGTCGATTACTCTTCCACTTATCTCTCAAAATTTTTTGGATACTTTCAGATTGAGTTTTTTTTGTAATAGGGTCCTTGGCCCACTAGCAACAGTTGTATCATTTGTTTTCTCCTGTTTTTAAATAAAAAAAAAATTATTAAAGAAAAAAAGCATCAATATAGTTTTTTCCCCGAAAAATACGTGTTTGTTGACATAGTTGTCATTGTTACATCAATACGTGCTGGTCGACATAGTTACAATAAATGTGTT
>OVBX01003192.1:3217-17611 GCA_900406325.1 Erucastrum elatum | reverse complement strand
CATTCTCCAAGATTTTGATACCAACGGCATTTTTGTTAGCCGTGTTCGTTTGCCACACCACACGACCATCGGCTTCGGCGAGTACTAGGTTTCCGTCTTCTCCGAAAGTCAAGGTCGCGTCTTCTTTGACCGGAGAGTCTCTGTTTGCTTCCCAGACCCATCGGAGAGTTGATTCTTGGGCTCTGTTTCCGATTCTTAGAGCGAGAGTGTATGCGTTTGGAGTTGTGTTGTAGAAGCAGAGACGGAAGTTGTCGTTGAAGGGTTGGAAGCCACGTACGTCGGCATTGTATTCAATAGGACTGTAGTCGGTGTAGTCTCCTTCGTTGACCACACGGAACTGCTCGTCGACGGGAACTTTAGCTTGTGCTCCGATTAAGGAGAGAGTGAGACAGAAGGCTAATGCGATTGAGGTTTTCATTTTGGTGATGTGTGTTTGATGTGGATTTGGTGTGTTTGAGTATACAGAGTGACCTTCTATTTATAGGAAGCCAAGGAAGTATTTTAAGGAGTGTTTTGACTCATCAATGACCTGAGTGGATGATGGTCTTTACTCTTTTCTTTTGTTACATTTTTTTTTTTGTTAACTTTGGAATAACTATCAAGTCGATTCGGTGTAAAGTACAATTCTTTATATATTTAGCAACACATATCATGTTTCTTGTACAAAGCGAGTCAATATTAAATTATTCAATTATACCCCCTGTGCTACAAGCCTACAACAACATTATACTTTTCGATATTGTACTAGGGCTGCGCATCTGAGGTAGGACCGACCAGCTACTTTTTTAATTAAGGGCCACCGGGAATATGCTGCTGGTCGGTTTCCTCGTCCCGTTGGACTTTTTTCTTTTAAGTTATGTATTAACGCCCTATTGCATATATAGAGAATTCTTTATGTTATGATATTTGGTGTTCATGTGTGTCCCAATACCCGGCGGCTTATACAGCTCAATTTTTAAAACGTTTCTTTTGCAACTTTTCCTCGCAACTTTGTATGATTCTTTATGGGTCCATGTGCAAACTCTGACTTTATATTAAAAAAGAAGCAACTAGCTGGAGATAAACAAACTATATAGAAACAGTGCCGGTCCGGACAATAGTGGCGCCTAAAGCAAACCACAAAAATGCTGCCCCTTAATTACTGTATTTTAAGCATGTAAATGAAATAGTATCAAATATTATTAAAACTGTATTTTTTAACAAAAACAAATATTAAAACATTATTTGTAATTTATTTTATCTATTAGGCATTTTGAAAAATAAACAATGATATTCAAAAGATCACTTATTATTTTTATATTTGTTCATTTGGTTAATTTTTTAAATTTTATTTCTTGATATTTTTTTCTACTGCTTCTGAAACTAAAAAGTAATATTTATAAAATACAGCAAAACACTTCAACATCAATGTTTTAATTTGTAAAATTTTGAGAAGCATAATAGTGTTGCACTGAATATTTTAATTCTATGATAATTTTGTGTTTGACTTTCAAAAGTTTTAAAAGTTTACAAAAACAAGAAAGAGAAATGATAAAAAGGCATAATAGAAGATGCATACATTCCTACTAAATTTAATCATAAATTCAAGCAAATATTAGCTGAAAGAGATAGAAAATAAAAACTAAAAACAATTCTTTTGAGAAAGTAAACAAATTAATTAGATTTTTTAAATTAAATGTATTATCTAATGATATACCATTTAAAAATCTACAAAAATAAGAAAGAAGAAATGATAAAAAGCATAATAGAAGATGCAGACATTCCTACTAAATTTAATCATAAATTCTAGCAAATATTAGCTGAAAGAGATATAAAATAAAAACTAAAAAAAATCCTTTGAGAAAGTAAACAAATTAATTAGATTTTTTTATAAATTAAATGTATTATCTAATGATATACCATTTACTACAACATGTAAGAAAAGAAACCAGATTTGTTAAAAATGGTAACAAAATCGTCCATATCTGTGATGAATATCAGAAAAAGGAAAAATAAATATTAACGAGAAGAAAAGTTGTTAAGATTCGAACCGGTTCCCTGGTGATTGGGAAGAGAGGGTCGAAGACCACTAGACTAACGTAATGTTTTTAATATTTGGCGTCCCTAACAATTATATATATTTGGTGCCTAAAACCCTTGCTTTATGGGCTTTAGCCCAGGACCGGCCCTGTATAGAAATACCTTTGATGTTGTATCATGATTTCAAATGGTGACACTAGCTCACATAGTGCATATCGGGCCAAACAGGCGAATCAAATGTGGTTCGCACAGGACAAGCAAACCATGTGGAGCAGCAAAGGGCAACGTGGTGCTAAACAATGTGGACTTGTGAATGGATTGATATAGACTCCATCTTTGAGATTGATGGTGTAGTATATTCATAATGGATATCAAAGACGTAGAAGAGGTTGTTAAAATTAGAAATAATTCAAACAATATAATAAAACTTGTTATCATATAGTGGAGACTGAAGAGTATAGATATTAACACGAGTGTACTATTTTCAAAAAAGATATTTGAAAAATATATTCATCTTGGTTTAGTATAATCGATAAAAGCTGTTGTATTCCATTCTAATGCTAAATGACATCGCTATAATCTTATTTTAGCTCTATACTACTTTTCTGCTGACCAACGCAATTGTAAACTGATGTGTTTATTAACTTATCTTCAGGCATATCATTGTAATTCGGTTTATTGCATGTGCCCTTAATGAGAGTTAGGATTTTTTTTTTCTTTTTACAGTGTGAGATTGAGTTTAACGATACAAAATGGATATGGCAGGCTACAAGGTTAGGAGTACAATTCGAAAATTGAATCAAAACATAAGTTTTTCTCTGATAACGAGCAATGTCGCCTAGTAGGTTGCCTAGTTTATCTCATGATAAACTTGATGGCTTAGGGCCCTCTTATCCGTTTTAATATCTCTCATGACAAATCCATGCTTTTATTATGCGGAAGTTAAAGATCGCTTCACATCGCTGCTAATCACACTAAGAACCAGACCAATGCTCAATGCATGGTCTCGAGATGGATGGGGAAACTAGCTAAAAATATGCATGTACCACTGGGCCACTGGCTCACGCACACATATGATTACGTTACGGCAGTCAATAAGTCAACAATTCGGTAACGACTTTGATGCAGAGAATATTTGGATATATTCCAAATATTATTATTTTTATTAATAGGATAATTACTTTAATTGGTTTAAAGGTTTTTAATGGTTTTTCTATATTAAATTAGAAAAAAGTTTTTTTAAGTTCAGTGATTTATTATAAATAGACATTCAAACCTAAAGTTGTATAGAGTTTTTGATGATGATCTAATACAAGACAGATTTTATACAAATTTTATAGCACGAGAATAAATATTTTCAAACCAAGAGGTTTTTATAACCATTGTGAAGAGTATTCACAAACTCTAAATAGCTTTTGATTAAACACTGAGTAGAGTATTCTCAAACCATAGATCCGAATATTTTTAGAATCAACGATCTAGTTTTGTCCAAAGAAGCTTCCACTACATCAGACTTTTACTAAGTTTGATAAGAGAATTTGGTAACCACACGAAAAAGGTTTATTTTTCCAATTGCATTTTCTGGGGGGGGGGGAATATTCAAGTAAAAATAAATATATAAATGTTTTACAATATGGAATATGAACTAGTTTATTTACAATGCATTGGATATATATGGATGAGATCTATCTATACTATTATTTATGAATTGATTTGGCTTATGTGTCAGCTTCTCCATAGTTTTAGGTTTTGCTTATTTGCAAATTATAAATTAATATAAACCTACGATAAGATATATGTTTGACCAAAAGCATAGATTCATTGAATAATTGAATAATTTTAACTATACCGGCAATGAAAACCATATATATATATATGTTAGGTTAAGGATAATATTAATTATATTGGCTCTATTATTATACCGACTCATTAGCTATATATATATGTATATACGTAAAATTAATTTTCTTCGTTTACACAATTTTAGGTAATTTACTTATTTCTTATGTTTTTAATAATTTATGTTTGTTTATTTGTCATATTATCCTTAATTTAGGTTATTTACTTATGTGTCATGTTAATTGATAATTTTATCTACTTGTCATATTTTTAAATAATTTTTGGTAATTTTATTTTTTTTTACTTTTCATATTCTCCATGATTTTATGTTATTTTACTTATTTATCATGTTTTATATATTTTTTAAAAAAACTTGCTTGTCATATTTTATTACTTAGGTTGAGACATTAGTTTTAATAACTAACTTTTCGACTTAGTGATCAATTAATAAATATTTCATTATATTCAGGGATATTATTATAACAAATATTATAAAATTTTAGCAATAATTTTATATTTTTTCATCTTATGTTTACTTTACTAATAATAAAACGTTTTTTTTTCTGAAAAGAAGCATGCTTATTATTTAGGTCACATAATTTTCTTACCAGTCAAAACATATGATTCCAAATAATACAATATATCGCTGTTAAAAAATTAAAAAAATCAGTTTTCAAGACTTATTACTTTTAGTTTATAAATTTTTAGTAAAATAGAAGCATGTTTCTATTTATTGTAGATTTTTTTAACATATATCACTATCAATTCTAATGAAAAGGAAATTCATACAAAATGCAAATAAGACTTTAATGAAGAGGGATTTGATTTTATAGGTCTCGTAGATTTGTCTTTTATGATGTTTTAAACTATTAATAAAACTCTACTAGTTTATTATGATGATAATACATTTTACATTTATGGTTTGATGATAGAATAAATAAAAAGTTTGTAAGTATCAAACCAATCTATGTTGCATTGTAACAAAAACAGTAAATTATACTTTTTGATAAATTAAAATCTGAAACTAATTGAATCATTTAAATTGGAATTAAATATTTTATGAAATTTTGAATTAGTTGGATATTTGTTAGTCCGCACAAGTGTGCGGGCAATCATCTAGTATGTATTTTAAAAAGAGAGAAGAAAGATCCCTTTTCATGTAAGAAGTTTTACTAATTATTTTTTTTTTTACAAAAATTTTTTATTAGTTATCCTTAATATATAATGGTAAAACAAAGATTTATGAAAAAAATAACATTGTTATATGGAAACAACAAAAAAACACCTGACGAAAACCACAACTCTGGTTTTTATTCAATTTGATTAAAAGGTTACAACTGAAAGATAAAAGCTGTAACACAAGAAATGAAAGCAAATGAGACGAGTCCTAACCGGACTGAACCGGTTTAGTTTCTTTGGGGGCATTGTTCTCGAACCTCCATGTCCATATATCGTGACGTTCAACTTCACGACCCATTGAACCGGCAAAACCGGTAAACATTTTACCAAGAAAAACCTTGGAGAGGTTGATTTGGTTTTCGATCAACGACTTCTTTGGTTTACTAAGACCATCATTATCAATGTCCCAGCTGGAGGTCCTTGGTGCTTTTCGGTGTGGGGGCCCGCCACTTTTCTCAATTACTGTGTCCAAATGTCCTAAATTAAGAAACGTTCTCCTTTCGTCCTTGGCACTGTTCACGTCTCACATCCCGACACGTCATTTAAAAAAGAAGAATATTAGAAAACTAAAAAAAAGTTTTTTTAAGGACTTGAAAAACGTCCTACTGATAATTATGCTCTAAGATACGCCGGCGCGATGGTAACGGTAACGAGTTTAGTGACGTCATCATACTCAACCCACGATTTGTATTTATCACCACCGCTCAGTTTTAGTTCTTTAAACTCCCACACTTTCTTTCCTTCCCCGGTTCTGGTCTGAATCCAATAACCGGTTTTCTCGGCAACGGTCGATTTAACCGATTTTATGTCAATACCAACGTGATTATCATTAATATCTCCAAGATCTTTGTCTTGGAAAACGTCAAACTCGACAGCAAAAACATGGTTATTAGGGTTTCCATTGTTGGTTTGGTTTAAAAGACCGAGGAAGCCTTTTCAGGCGGCGCCGTCGTTGTCAATGGTAGGTACGACGATGAAGGCAAGGCCGTGGCCGGGACTAGGGTTTGTTTTCCGGCGAGAGGAAATAGAGAAAGTGAAGGAGGTTTTGAAAGAGTAGGTAGTAGAAGAAGTATTCGAGGGCTTGAAAGGGATTTCACTAGCGTATATACCTTGGCCGTGAGAGAAACGGGAGGTGTCACGTGTCGTTGAGAGAGCTCCAGAGAGGCTCGACCCATCGGTAGTGGAGCCGAGCTCTGCGTCTCCGAGGAAGACTAGATTCAAGCCATCAAATTGCTCAAAGTTGAATCTAGCGGCAGATATGGTGAGAGAGCTGAATATAGCTATGAAAAGAGCAAGAAGACAGAGATTTTGGATCTGCATTCTGTTTTGTTTTTGTGTGTTGGAAAATTAGAGGTGAGAGTGTCTATATATAATACATAGTGACTAATGATATACCATCGTTTTCCATTCGAACTACAGTAAAACCTCTATAAATTAATAATGTTGGTACTTTGAAATTTTATTAATTTATAGAGATATTAATTTACAAAAGTTTCCTTATTTGAATTTTTTCTATTTTTGAATATTTTTATTTATATAAAAAAATAAAATATTTTATTTTACTGTATGTATATTATTTAAATTTTAGAAATTTGAATTCCATATTGTTTTATTATCTTATTTAATGTATAATTTTATGTTTCATAGAATTGTAAAGTGGTTTTGGTATAATTTTATTAAATATTATCAAAATATATTGAAATGTTAAGAAAAATAAAGAATTTTCATTGTGAATATAAAACCAACAATATAATATTTAACTTGTATTTATAAAAAAATTATATATAGATAGATTATTAATTTATGATTTTAAGGGGACTATATATTTATATAGAAATTTAAAAAATATTATTATCTTATTATTTTATCGATTTGTGTTATATTTAACACCGGTCCAACTTGGGACCGGTAAAATTTATTAATTTATAGAAGTTCTACTGTATATGATAAACTTTTAAAATGTATGATTATTCAAAGCAGTGTCATTAGTATTTGAGAAACAATTGTGTACCATGTTCCCAAAGTTTATTTTATTCGAACAATACACCAATATTACGAAATAGCATAGTGATTAATTCCTGCTTTAATTAATTTACTACTAGTGGTGTACAATGTTTGAAATACTTTTTCTTCTAAATTCACCAATTGGCTTAGTGTATTCCATTTTTTTTTTATAATCCAGGGGTTCTCTGCTTAGGAGGTCATTCCCCTGGATCCGGTCAGGCATCGGTCCACTTCATCCGGAAAAGCTTTACCTGGGCTAAAGACAAAGCCCAACACCCAGTACTGCATTTTGGTGACAGAGAAGAGGTAGTTCCCCTCCACGAGGTTTGAACCTAGGAGCAAGACAATTGGCCCCCAAGACTCTTACCAAATGTGCTACCTCATCCCGTCAATATTCCATTTTAGTTGCTATATCTAAATTTATTTTAGCTATATATGGACTATTTTCTGCAGCCTATCACATGCAAAATATGATTCTTATGCTACGCAACACATCAATACTATTAAAACAGGAATATTTTTAATTTATATCCTTAATGAAAATTATAAATCTAACAAAATTACCCTTAATGATATAACTAAGTAACAAAATTCATTAATGGCATCAATGTCTTTTGTTTTTATGGGCATATTTCTTATTCTAACCTATGTTTCTAAATAAATTAGTTATGACCCAAATCTGTTAACTAATTAAATGATTTATGTTTTTATATAATCAATTATTATATTCCATAATTTTTTAAATATCAATAACATAAATTAAAGTCTGCAATTATTTTAAGAGGTTGATATTGAAATTGGAATTTCGCAACTGCATGGGGATAAAACTTAAACAAAAATATTATTGGTCACTATGTTTAGCAATATTTTATATAATTTATAATTTTTAAAAAATTATATAATAATCTAAGTACAAATTTTGGATACAATCATTGTTTAACTTATTTACAAACATAAAGCGACTGTGTGACGCATTTTAAATTTTGTAATACTGTACATAGTATAGCAAACTCGCATAATTGAAACTTGATCATGTCACAGTTTATATAATTAAAACGGAGAATTATCAATATTTATATTAAAAACAACAAAAAGTACTAATCTTTTCAAGGACGGGTTAGAATCTAGTTTATCTTTTATTCCTTTGTTAACTTATCTTCACTTATGTACCTTGTGATCGATTAACTGAATGTTTACTTTAAGACCTAGCTTTAACTAAAACATAAATCTGAACCGAGATCAGTTTCTAGCCAAACCCTACCTAGATTTGTCAAATGAAAATGAATTCGTTTTTACAGGATTATAGATTGGGTATAATTTGATTGCCACTATTTTTTAATAAAATGTCAAAACTAAAGAAAAGTTGAAAAGAAGAAGAAGACTCTCATTCGTGTACTAATATATAACATCATATCTGCCATCAAAACTACCATGATTTTGCTATGGTAATAATAGTAAACATCATATTAGTAACTGTTTTATTATATGGAAAATTAAAGTTGAAAAAATACAAAGAAATATACAATTATTTCAAGTTTCAAATACTACGTACCCAGAGAGTACAAGGTTTAAAAAAGGTGTTTTCAAAAAGCATTCAAGTGGGTATAATTTAAAGGGAAATTGCCACATGAAAGACTTTTTATTTCGGTTTAGTAGCTGCCAGAGTGTCATAGTTCTCTTTGAAGTTGTGACTGCTCTCTAGCCGTCCAACAGAATCATACAAATTAGAGAGAATTAGGCAAATACACCTAATTAAGGTCTGAATTAGTGACTTGCCCATGAGTGGACATTAGTGATCTATCTAATACACTTTAGGATGCAATTAGATGAAAATGTCCTTGATTTATGACAAAAAACTCTAGCTTAGTACACTGACACCGCTGACACCACAGAGGCAGGATCGAGGTTGTTGATTTGTGGCTTGAGCCTTCTCCTCCACATGTTTTTTTTTTTCAATTTTTTAAATCAGCTTTATGGTTTTTGTTCTCCATTCTCATCTCTTTCATTTACTAGTCAAGCTTTTATAGAAAATTTCAAATTCAAAACTTGATTTATAGTTGTCTTCTACTACGATTAAAAAAATGATGAATTTTTTACTAAGATTCTCACAAATATTCAGATTAAATCGGTGAAGATCCACAAAAGATAAATCAGAGATCAAAGATCCATGGTGGTGATTCTATGAAAAAAAAAAGATGATAAACATTTTTATTTATTTATGATGAGCCATATTAAAATCACAAATAATTTACCCACTCCTTTCCGTTTCAAATCATAATCTGCTTTCAATTTCCAATCATATTAATAGTGATTCTTGTTATGGCATTCTTCAACCATAATTCATGAGGTGGTGTATCAGAAGTTCAAAAAGAACATGTTTTTGACAACATGTATGTTATTTGGTATTTTCTTAGTTAGCAGTTACTGTATGAAATTAGCTGTTAAAAACATGTTGCTAAGAAAACATGTACCCGATAACAATTCATTTATCAGATAATGAATTATTTATCAGACAATGTATTAACTCATAAAAATGCTTAGCTGGTCATGATTATGTGTAGTGTGTTAACAGAAACAATCAGATACATGATAAAAAAAATGTATCTATTACAAAAACATGTATCAGTTAACAAATAATGTATTAGCTAATAAATCAAATACCAGATAAAAATGTAAACCTAACAAGCCATGTATCATCTAACCAACTATATATCTACTAACAACACATAACAAATAAAAATGCTTAGTTGATCATGATAATGTGTAGTGTGTTAAAAGAATCAATCAGATACATGATAAAAAATAATGTATCTACTACAAAAATATGTAGCAGTTAACAAATAATGTATTAGCTAATAAATCAAATATCAGATAAAAATGTAACCCTAACAAGCCATGTATCATCTAACCAACTATATATCTACTAACAACACATATCTTGTAACACTTTACCACATATTTTCAATTAGCTACAATTAAATAATAACAGTTAACAAGCCATTTATCTCAAATGGCGATAGAAAACAAAAGATACACTAATAAACATAAATAATATTGGGTAACAAGTAAAATGACTACTAACATAAATGTTATCTATAACAGCAAACATCACGTAACTGCTAGTCATCATGTGGGATTCATCTTCGATCTTCAGCAATTTTCCCAATCCTAGGAAAGAGAGTTCATCAACTGATCCTTCTCAGATCCGACATAACTTTCACCTACATCGTCAAAGATAGCATCTCATACTTCCATATGATTTGGATTTTACAAACAGAGAATTAAATGACCATAAACCAAAGAAGATAATCATCAGAGATACTAATGAGAACAATCAACATAGAAAATAAATTAAAAGGAACAAAAAAAATCTAGCTGAAGAACATAATATGAAAAAGTAATGCAAAACAAATTTAAAACAAACCTGGGATGAATTCATTTCTCTTTCTTTGATTATAAAAATCTATAGATTTGAGAAACAGAACAAAAATAAAGAAACTATAAAGAAAATAGAGAAGGATAGAAGAGAAAAAACTTTGCAAAACATTTAAGTGATTTGTAAAGTACAAAGAAATTAAAAGAAAAAAAACAGAGCTCAGAAAAGAAGGAGATTACGAGAGGAAAAAGATACATAAAAAGATTTTCCATCTGACACATATTTCTGACAAGCACAGACTATGCTGACACAGCTCACTTATGGTCACCATGAGGAAGTAGGGTTAATTTCGGAATAAAACTAATAGTATATTTTCAGGTGCAAAGCTCTAAATACGGTCCCGATTAAGGGTATAGGAGCCAATTTCCTCTACAAATTAATATGACTATCATATTTATTCACTTTTTTTGTTCATTACTAGTAAATTATCTGCACTACGCTGTGAGATTTCTTCTTAATTTATATATTGTTTGATATGATAAATCATTTGTATTATGTAAATAAGAAACTATATCAACATTAGTCATAAGTTTCGTATTTAGATATTCAATATTTGAAAATATAGAAATAAGTTATTAAAAGTTAGAGATATAAATGATTTTTAAAATGAATTTGATACTTTTGACTTTTATTGTATAAATTATTTTTTGTTCTGATTTCGGTATTCCTTAAAGGCGGTGTTTCTTTAAACAATGCTTCAAAAACATATATTTAGGAGATTTTTCTTTTCTTGACAACTGAAAATTCTAGTGATACTGATGCCCATCTTAATAACTTATTTTCTTTGGATTGTAGTTTGTAGATTCTGAGAGGAAATGTAAGAGTATTCTAATTAATTTAATATATTACTAGATCTTGATCTGTTCATCTGCATGAGTGTTTTATTCGTTTTGATATATTTATAAATGATCAAATGTTTTTAATGTTTCAATATTTGTTCTTCATTCATATTGTGTTCGGATGTTAAACAAATCAAATTGATCTATTTTCATTGATAAAATAAATATTTTATTGATGTAGTATTTGTTTTAATAATTTGTGGGTTTAACAATTAAACTTGAACCTTACCTTATTCTTTTTTGACACTTTCTTTTAAAAATCTTATTATTTTTAATAATTTGTAAGTTTAATTCTATTTAAAATGTTATGTTTATTGAGATAGAACCTTGAGATGTGCTATCAGATTTATTTTTGTTATAAATTTATTATATAATTTTATTAATTTAACATGTTATTAATACATGATACTTGAAATTTGCTTTTGTTTTATTCTACTTTTTGTTTTGTGCAACATATTCTTTTTTTTTCTACTCTACGTAGAAATATATTTGCCAAAATAAAAATTTGAGATAAGTTTATAGTTTTCTTTTGGTGTAGATGATAAAATTATATAATTTGTATTATGTTTTTAATTATAGTATGATTATCGATTTTAATATATATATGTAAATATTATCTCATATTTATGAAAATAAAGCAGGTTTATCCATTAATTTAGTAAATTTGATGGAATAACCTCATAAATCCTATTATAGTTATATATGATATTCATAAAAAAGTTATATTATTTTTAATTTTAATTTTTAATTTTTATTCCTAATTAATAAATATTTATATGATTTTCTCTTAAAATGAGACATATTACTAATCATAATTAACTTTGTTATAATAAAATGAAAATAAACGGAAAATTTTGATGTTGATCCTCTTTAAATATATGTATAATATATGCTTGGTTCTAAATTCTGATTTATGATATTTTTGTAAGAAGCTATTGTAAGCTAATACATACATGTTTTAAGTGATTATTATGTGATACATGCTAAAGATGTGATACAACTTATCTGTTCTAGTTCATGTGAAGCATGGCGAATATAATATTCCAAGTACCGATTAACTCTTATTTCGTTTAGTTTATTTACTGTATAAAACGAACCAGCTAATCAACAGTCAAGCCACAAATGTATTAGAAATATATAAATGATCACTACAAGAAAACAGGGGGATACTGACGGTATGTATTATAAATGAAGCATGACAAATTCGTCAGAATATCGTCAGAATAGGCATATTTTGACGAATTTCTGACGAAACCGTCTGTCGGTATCGTTTCGTCGGAAAAGACAAGTTCGTCGGAATTTCGTCAGACATACAGACAAACTTCTGATGAATACCGAGAAACCACATACTGACGAACTTCCGAACACATTCTGAGAGCATTTTTGACAACGGGTTTCATCGGAAATCAGAACGAACCGACGAACCAAGTCCTCGGAAAATACCGACGACATTAGGTTCGTCAGAAAATATCGACGGACCAAGTCCTTAGAAAATACCGACGAACATGGTTCGTCAGTATTTTCCGACGAACCAAATGCCGTCGGTATTTTCTGAGGATTTGGTCCGTCTGTATGTTCTGAGGACACTGGTTCGTCGGTATTTTTAATTTAAATAAATATTTAAATTTTGCAACTTAAAAAATTAATTAAAATAAATCTGAAAGTGAAAATTAATAATATTATAGAATTTAAATTCATACAAACCGAAATAGAAAAAAAACATTCATAAAGTTTTAAAGTTAAAAAAAAACTAAGAACTGCTCGAAGCAAACAAACGGTTTAGCTTCTCCATGATCTCGGCGTTGGTCTTCTTTTGCGATGCCAGCTCAGCAAGGGTGGAGGCATTCTCAGTAAGGATAGTGGCGTTCTGCTTCTCCAATGCCCCAATTCGTTCATCTTTGTCATGTAGCTCCTCGAGAATCATGGGATCGGCATACGGAGCTTGCAAAGAAGATGTCGGATACGAAGAAGCCCGGCGGGCCAACCCAACTAAACAGCCTCCTTTCTTTTTAGGAACGGCCTACAAAAACATTTAAAGTTAGTATATAAACTACGTTATAAAATAAATTTATTAATTTTAAAAATTACCTTTTCAACCATCTCATTGATTTACAATCGAGATAAGTTGTTTGACGCTCCTGTAGAATCGCCGTCATCAGAGAGAGGCTGAGGCTGAGATGCTATTTCAGTTTCCAGCATCTCAACGACACCTTTGATGACAACGTCTTGAATTTGACTCGTCTTCTTGTTAGTGTGAGCTACCTTGATGAGTTGGAGACTATCAACGGGATTACCGTCATTTGTTTCGATCTAAAAAACTGCCATTATTAGACAAGAAATATATAAAATATTTATTTAAAAAATAGAAAGATAAATAATTTTTAAAAAAACTTACAAGTTCGTCCTACTTAGTAGACATAGAGAAAGCGCCGAGATTGTGCACATACATACCTTTCCCGCCACGATCGCTCTTCCGGTTCTTGGAGTTCCTCTGAGACGTCTCTGCAGTCTTGTCCTTCTCCAAATGAACAATCAACTGTTCCAACACCTTCCCGTCGAGGAACTGTTTCTTCTTGTTCTTCTGCCAAAGTGACTTCCACGCGTTCATCTGTTTCGTGTAAGAGTCCATGGCCTTCTCGTTGAATTTCTTACGGACTGTACCTGTATGATCGGGGTGCCAGTTGAACTTTTGCTACAAAACACACATAATTTAATAAGTTGATATATTAAAAAATGTAAATACTTAAAAAATGAAGAGTTAATACCGCAAACTGACGAAACCACAACTCTCGTTCGTCGTAAGGCATCACACTCCACTTCTCATATTCATAATGGAGCATGGAATACATCCTCTGGTTGATACTCCTGCTAATGTCATTTCTCGACTTGTTGAACCTTAAAAAATGCAAGTTATTAGCAAGTTAATTAATAGAAAAAACATAATGCTACAAAAAATAAATATACTAACCAAGTGTTTTGTCCTCGTATCGGGTAGGGATGGAGAAGCGGGAGATGCTCTTGGCCTGGTTGTTGAACCAATATTTCAATTGGCATGACCCCCGGATCTTTTTGAGCAGG
>OVBX01003191.1:2952-17613 GCA_900406325.1 Erucastrum elatum | reverse complement strand
TTAGGAAACCGACATAAGAAGAAATTATCTTAGTAAAAGGAAATCTAAGAAAATAAATCAATACAATATATACAGTTTCCTTTTTACTTGGGATACAGTTTCCTTTTTACTTGGGTTATTCCCTTTTAAGCTGGAACGTCTTTAAACATATTTTTCCCTCGTGCGATGCATGCACGGCTAAGTTTAAATGTTTTTTTTTTCTGGCTGGATAATGAAATAATATTTTAGATATATTAAGTGATCCCATATATTAATTGGTTCAACCAATTTAGTGTTTTGCTGTTTATAAATTTTGTTTTCTCGTCAATAGTTGTTATAACTAGATAATTGCTTTGTTTCTAAGGAAAAAAAGAAGTACGAACAATAAAATATCACAAAGTTTTCTCCACCATCATCTTATCATTTTTATATTTCTATTTTCAGAATAATTTAGTTATGTACTTAAATTAAATGTTTTAAAGAAACAAACCACTCAGAGCAAGACATGTAGTACCTCACCGAATAAATTAATTAAAAAAGAATAGTTGTAGAAAAAGAAAAGTAATTTTTGAGTTCACTTTCTAGTATGAACTTCTAAGTTCACAACCCAATAGGATTTCATTATTTTATATGCAATATCTTTTAAAAAAGAAAACTAAATATAGTCAATTAATATTATGATTTAAAAATTAAAATGTTAAAAATACTAGTATTTGCAAACAATTTTTTTTTAAAAATAATTTTAATATTGTCAACAAAACACTAAACCCTAAATCATAAACCTTTAAATAAATTTTAAATTTTTGATTTTTTTTAATATTTCAACACAGTCAGTAAAACACTAAACCCTAAAGTCTAATCCTAAACTCTAAGCTCTTGAGTAAACTCTAAACTTTTGGATAAATCATAAAATATGATTTATCTAAAGATTTATGATTTACCCTAAGATTTATGATTACCTAAGGGTTTAGGGTTTATAACTATGATTTAGGGTTTAATGTTTTATTGACAATATTAAAAATATTGTTTTAAGAAATTGTTTGCAAATACTAGTATTTATTATCTTTTACTTTTAAAATCATAGTATTAATTGACACTATTTAGTTTCATTTTCTAAAGAGTTATTCTTAGGTTCACCCCCTAGGGTGAACCTAGGTTCACCAACCAATATGATTTAATTATTTTAAATTTGACATCTTTTTAAAAAGGAAACAAAATATTTCTAGATTATACTACGTTTTAAAAATAAAAAAAGAAGTAAAAAGAAATAAAAATAATACTAATTGCAAAAAAAAAAAAAAATTGTTTCAAAAAAATATTAATACCACAAAAAGCATTAAATTTTAAATGTTAAACCCTAAATCTTTTAGTAACCTTTGGATAAATTCTAACACTTTTATTTTTTTAAACTATTTATAACATAATCAACAAAAAACTATACTCTAAACCCTAATACTATACCCTAAACCCTTGGATAAATTATAAACCCTTGGGTAAATCTGAAACACTTGGATAAATCTTAAACTTTAAAATTTAAGATTTATTAAAATTTAAGATTTATCCAAAGTCTTGAATTCTTTTTTTTAAAATAAATTCTTTTTTTAGATTAAAAAGTCTTGTTTTTTGTGATTAGTATAAACTTTAAAATATTTTTTGAAAATAATTTTTTAATAGATTAAAAAGTCTTGTTTTTGGTGATTAGTATAATTTTTATTTAATTTGTATTTTGAAAGTATAATATAATTTGATAATATTTTCTTTCTTTTTTAAAAGATATTGAATCTTAAATGACACAATCATATTAGTTGGTAAACCTAGAGGTTCACCCTAGGGGGTGAATCCAAGAATAAGTCTTTTCTAAAATATACTGCATATATAATAATGAAATCCTATTGATTGATAAATCTAGAGGTTCATCCTAGGGATTGAATCCAAAAATTACTAGAAAAAGAATGAAAAAGTTGAGAGCCGGTCATACATGAGGAAGCGTCCATAAAAAGCTGAGATATGTTACAATTAGTTTTATAAAATAAATGTAATATGCATACTAAAATTAATGTCGACTTATGTCTAAATATGACATAAAAAAATACATTAGTTGTTAATTTATATATTTGAGAAACATTTTAAAATATGATGATAACTCATACATTAATTTTAATATTGACTTATAATTTTGGTAAAAGTTTTAGAATATATTAATAATTCATACATCATCATTAAAATATATAAATTCAAATATAGCATTATAAATTTTTAATATTATTTATTTCTGTTTTATAATTATAAAATAATTATTTATAGAATTTATAAGAATATTCTACATTTTTTAAAAAAATTATAAATTTTAACTGTAAAATAGTTTTTTTATATATCTACAAATTTATAAATATCGTTAGTCTTTATTTTATAGAACTATACATTTTTATATTTTTTATTAATTTTATACAAGTTGATTAATATATTTAACCAAAAGAAATAGATAAAAAATCTATCTACGATTATTAAGATTAATACATTAGGGTTATGAGTCCTAAATTATTGGATGGGATCGGCCAACCCTACATGACATCCCTAAATTCATGAGGAATGAAATCGATGTTGCATTAACTCTCTTTCAACATTTTTCTATTAAAGATCTAGGTCCTTTATCTTATATCCTTGGGATTCACGTTCAGAGATCTTCTAATGGTTTGCATTTGTCTCAGAACAGGTACATCATTAATCTTTACAGCAAATGCAGATGTCAAACACCAACTCTGTCTCCACTCCGATGTGTCTGAACACTACTCTTTCACTTACATCTGGTTCAGTCATGGATGATCCTACCAGATATCGGATGGTGAGATAGGAAGCTTGTAATATCTATCGCTTATCAGGCTGGACATCTCCTTTGCGGTCAACAAATTCTCTCAGTATATGCATCAGCCGACTACAGAACATTGGAAGTCACCAAGAGGGTCTTAGATATCTTTCTGGAACATGATCACATGGGATCACCTTCTCCAGCAGAAACAGCCCGACATTACACGCTTTCACCAATGCTGATTGGGCTAGAAACCTGGATGACTATACATCAACATGCACCTACATTGTGTACCTTGGAAGTCATCCGGTTGTGTGGTCATAGAAGAAACAAAGAGGTGTGGCGCGATCATCAACTGAGGCTGAGTATCGATCAGTAACATCAACAGCTGCAGAACTTTGTTGGATCACTTCTCTACTGCATGAACTTTGCATTCCTCTATCACAGACTGCCATCTATTGTGATAACATGAGGGCCACATATTTAGCCGCCAACCCAGTGTTTCACTCACGTTTGAAGCATCTTGCTCTCGATTATCATTTTGCAAGATACCAAGTTCAGAATGGTAACTTTTCCACTCATGACCAACTCGCTGTTGCTCTTACTAAATCTCTCTCAAGACCACGGTTCGAAGGCCTATGCATCAGGATCGGACTCTCGTCTGGTGGTCCTCAAGAAAAGTATTAACATTTAGAAAGTATAATACTAGCCATTAGTATCTCGTTGATTATTCAGTCATAGTTCACGTATGTGTCTTTCCTTCTTGTATATTCTCTGTGCGTATAAACAGAGCTCCTATACTCAATACAATCATTCAGTTCTTCAAGCCAATATTTATGTCAATTAATCATTGAACCTCAAGAAATAAGTGAATCATGACCGATTAGACGGTTTTTTGAAGCGGTAATTCCTTTGAGAAATCCAATGAAAATATTTATGCAGATTTTTTTCTCGAAAATTTGTTATGAAGTTCTGTAGAGACAATTATTAACTAAAGGGTGACGCAAAGGATCCTAAAATCCAGTTCCAAGTTTTTGTTTTAAACTAGTGTTTAGCTTTCAATAAAGCTTGATTTGAAAAAGGTTTTTTAAAATCATCAGTTAAATAACATGGGTTTTTTTTTCTTGAACCCGGTTCAAACCCACCGACCACACGGATATGAGCTATTTCTTTCGGTTCATTCGAATGCCCAGGAAAGGGTTTATCCGTAGACTATACCTCCATCCAGGGGTTAGGTATGTGTCATCATTGACCCGGGTTTAACCTTTTTTTTCAAAAAAAAAAAATAACATGGGGTTTTTTTTTTGCCGCAGCCTGTCTTTCTCAGGTTGTACGACGCCGTGTGGTTCTCACATTCGCGTTTGTTTCAATCCTACCGGTGGATTCTCGTGGTGCAGTGCTTACTGTGTGGTATGCTCCTTCTCCCTTTTATCTATCCGGTTTATGCATAATGATCAATGGAGAGCTCAAGCTCGAAGAAGCCGTCTAAACCAGCTACTCCGGAGGTGTCTTGTGAGTTCGAAGAAATGAGGTGAACGTCACCCTCTTGTGGATTACATCGAAGGCTGAGAACGGTGTTGGATAGTTTAAGAATTTAGAAATCGGCTAGCAGAACGCGCCAGACTGTGGTGGTTGAGCGAAGTTAACCGGTATATTTTGACTTAAACTATTTTGGTGAAAACGTGCTTGTAATCGAAATTGAATGTCTGTTTTCGGGAAGATAAATAAAAGTAAATATTTATTAAAAAAACATGTTTTTTTATAAAAAGTCCAAAACTCCTGAAATCCACATTCCAATATATCCACTAAGTGTCCAACTTGAGGATGTAAGCAAATTGGACAGAAGGATGCAGTTGGAAACAGTTTACCCTGAAGCAAACTGTCTCCAAAAGTCTTGTCTTCATTACAGCGTATGGGTAATTATATAATAAACTCAAGACGCCGTTGACGTGTTATCTGACTTTAAATCGTCTCATTCAGTTATAATGAAAAGCATGTTAATTGTTTACTCGAATACATTTTTATGTTTGATCTTCTTACAAGCGTAATGAAATGTGATCATTACATTAATCATATTTTAAAACTTGTTTCAAAAGTGATGCAAAAATGGTGTATAAACTGATGCCAAATAAACCAGTAACAACATCAATTATTATTATAAAGGACATCTTTCTCTAATCCCAATTAAACCTACTGAGCTTCTCGATCCTCTTGCACAAGTCATCAACTTCAACGTTCAATTCTTCGGAGATATTACCCAACTTGTCCAAGCTCAGATACAACGCCGATTGGATTAGATCCCCATCCAAGATATTCAGAAACTCAGATGTCCTTTGTCCAATGCTGAGAGACCTCCAATGGGCGTGGCCTAGCATGCCAACACCAGGAACTGCTTTCCTCAGACAACACTCAAGTTGCTCGAAGAACATATACTGCTCTTGAGGCAATGAGGCTACTCTTCCAATGACCCCACTGGATGTGCCAAAGATAATGCCTGGGACCTGCTGGCCCATCTCTGGGTCGCGGTGGAACATGCTGACATGCTCTCCAAGGTGGTATTCGCCAACCACCTCTAGACATCCTCTGGCATCCTTGATGTTCTTCCTCACTGTGAACAGATTGAAGTTACTCTCAGCACCGAGGTAGATGTTTTCCTCAAGTATCTGAACCGCCTGCACTGACTTTGCGTTGTAGTCTTGAGCCAACAGTACAATCGCACCTTCTTCGGGCTTCAACACCAAAAAAACAGTCAAATAATCAACCATCAATCAGTACAAATTATATGAACATGAACGAATATATAACAGGGATTTTTTTTATATGAAGGAGAAGCCAATGAAAATCATTGAAGAGATATACCTTGTACATCAACAGCGATAGAGATTTCACGATGTCACCAACAACGATGAGGTCTCCTCGTGTCTGTATGGATAGAGCTCGTCTGTGTCCCTTATACCCACATTCGTACTGCAACGCACAGTAGCCATCATTCCGCAGCACACACTTGTACAAATGAATTTCCTGTTTTATAGAAGCAAGAAGCTTTCCATGGAAGGAACTGAGAAAGTAAACAGCTCCCGTGGTTTTCTTTTTGCCAATAAGTTGCAGCTTGTCTTCTTTAACTCTAAAGATTAATATCCTTCCCTACGTTCAAAGGAAACACACCAAAATTTGTGATTTGAAAACATTTTTTATCACCTAACTACCTATAAGAGTCTATATAAATAATTCTTGTGCTCTCCAATGAAGAGATACCTGGGTCGGTTCAGCTTGCAGCGGTATATCATATCCAGTACCAACGCAATAATAGGCATTTTCACTATCGGAAAACGAGCAGCTCAGAATGCAGAAACCATGTTCTGATTCACGTAACTTGTAAGTTGACAAACAGCGAAAATCATGGTCATCAAAGAGAGAGATGGAATGTATTTCAGATCCTTGGACAAAGCAGACGCCAAATGTACGTGTTTGCTCCTGATGGCAGATACATCGCGCATACCCTCCAAGGGGAATAGTCTGTATGTCAAGCTTCTGAATGTCATCTATGGTGCCAATAGTAAGTTCACCATGCCTTGCAATTGCTAGCCTGACAATTCGTGGGAAGTAGAATCAGATATCAAAGCCATACATGCTGGTCAAGAACTGGAAACCATTATATGCTAGTAAAATAGTTTAACTTATCCACTATTCTAGGTAATAACAGAAGGTGTAATGAAGATGGTGATCTTTTTCTCACCGACCCAAAGCATAAAAAATAAGGAAGAAAGATGATACTGTGTTTACCTGTCAGGGAACTCGGCAGAGTTGAAAGCACATATATGATCAGCTTCTCTCATATTTAAATTTTTGTATCGAAGCTCCCCTTTGCTGCTATAGATAACACTAGGTCTATCTGATGCAGCAAAGACATGTATCCCACTATTTGATGAAAATGTACCCAGGTTTATAGGGCAATTCCCGAGTGGTACTTTTTTCCTGACTTTTAATTCCCTAGCACTTGTATCCAACTGGAAGTTTAAGAGATGGCCATCTTCAAGAGAACAAAGCAAGTACGATATCTGCAGAATAGCATACGATACAAGACAGCTCGTGAGGCTCACAAAGGCTGGCAATAACAATGAAAATGCTATAGTTCCATTACACAGAATCTACATGTTCTAGGCTTTTTTTTTAAAAAACTACTTCCGTTATGACTGAAAAGCAGGGAAGAAACTAGTCCAGCTATGATGACAAAACAAGGCTTGATTGGAAAGAAGGTAGGATACTGAATGCAACTAGGAACTAAGGTTAGTTAGCCATACCTCTTCAAATGCACAGAGCAGAACCGATCGGGGAACTGTATCCTCTTTCACCTCAGTAATAACAGTCAGTTCCGGTAGCGCAAAAATTGTCACACAGTTTCCCCCCCACATACCGACTGCAGCTAGCTGACTGTAATTAGGAATATCACCGATGGGGTTTACATCAAGACAAGAAACCGCAGACTTCAACTGGGCACATTTAACCACTTCCAATGTCCCATCTCCGATTTCTAGATACATCAATATCCTAAGATGAGTTGCCAATAAAACCTAACAGCAAAACGAAGGTACAAATGGTTATTCCAAAATATGTTTTATTAAATGCTATCAAGTTTCAAATATATCCCTTTTATCATCAGAAAAGCCTAAGATGTTGGTATACAATATAACGCTTAAAAGATGTCAAAAGAGCCAGGAAGAAAAACCTGGCGGTTATTTGCAGTTGCGACAATGATTTCAGATGCAGAATGCCACTCATTTCGCAACTTTTTCGTTGTAGAACTAACCAGTCTAACAGATTCAGAAACAACCTGTTCAAGAATATGCAGCAGTAAAAGTTCATGCCCACGTACAGAGAGGAGAGGAAACTAATTATGCATCCAGAAAAGAAAGAAAAACTGGGTCTACTTATGAGCGAAGGAAAACAATCACCTGTATAAGTTGATTATACACAGCATCGTGGCAAAATAAAGTCTGCACTTGAGGTAAGAAGCCATCAATCTTTGTTTCCTCCAATTCACCCTCGAGATTCAAGGCTAATATCCGAGTTTCACAGATGAAACTGATCACAAGGAATGTGACGTAGGCATCATCAGTTGAAGATTTCAACGACCACATTCTTTTAATGCCTTGAATTTTTGTGGATCCCTGAAATACAAGGGAACTTACAATAATATACCAGATTACAAAATTGCCCATTAAGATACTGACTGCTCATCATTACACAGATCAAACCTGCTCACTGAACCCTCTCCAGTTGCGGACTATGCGGAGGGAACCATCCTTATAAGCTCCAGAACAAGTTACCACCTGACCTTCCCCTAGTCCCTCAAGGTCGACCACGCAAAAGTCAGTAACAGGCCCCAAATTGACATATCTTTCCAAGACTTTGACGCGTGAGCTTTTCTTAACAGGGTCTAGATTTAGCTTTATTAGCTACAAGTGGAAGAAAAATTACACATTAGAATTGCATTCTACTAGAAACCAGAGAACAGCTGATTCTAAACATTATCTTATCTGTGAATCGACTAAGGAAGATCAAAGTCTCAACCAGAGGATTATTATCAAGGAACACTATACACAATGAGAAAGAAAAAGAAAAAAAAGGATACCTGAGAGTCACCATAGCTTGAACCGACAAAGACAACACCACTGTCAAGGTGCGATATGGTTGACGCAATAGACGTTTCACCCAAAATTTTAAGAGTTAGGCCAGTTACCCTTCAGATACAAGATCAAACCACATTTTAGTTGTTTATAATGCAGAATGATATAAATTAAGTTAACATGCAAACTCACTTCTCTCTCTGATGTGTTATAACACACATGTAAAGCAGTCCGGTTTGATCACCGAGAAGATACCTGAACTCATCAATTCTTCCGTATGCTTTGATGATGGACTGGAAAGATAGTCATATGCCAAACAGAGAAAGTAAAAAGCCTGCCTATTCTGTAAAATCTTGTGAAAATAACTTACAGGAATTTGTTTGGATATTTGTTCGAATGCAGTGGCACTACAATAGGTAACTGTGTGTTCCGCAACAATAAGAGCACCACAAAGAGGCGGTGCTACAGAAATCAGTAGTTCAGCACTTTGGGCGAGGTTGTTATGCGACCAAGGACCCTTAACGAATTTCTTTTCTTCTAGCGAGACTCCATAAGTTTTGACATGACGACCATAGTTTTCGTCCTATCATTCGAAGCAGTTGTTGTCCACGAGCAAAATAAATAAATATATATATATTCAAAGTTATCACACTGCATCATCGAAAGAAACGGTTATTTCAAGCAGAAAAAAAAATCTTGAACCTGATAAAGTAGTGCAATTGTGGGGTTTGTACATCCACACAAAAACTTGATATCCAGAACCTGAAATTCCTTAAGCCTGAAATTTAGGCACAACCCAGCCAATATAAAATTCATTTGATGGTCGCCAAAACAAGTGGAGTGAATTTGTTAATTCGGGACAAAGCAGTGGAATTACTTGATGTTAAACTCTTTCTTGAGAAGCATTTTGTTATCAACTGGAATAACCTAACAGAAAAGAAAACAGAACACATGTCAAATGATGCAAGAACAAAATGAGGTTCAGTAACACGATATAGTTGAAGAAACAAGTACAGATGTGAGGATACCTTGAGCAGGCCTTCATATAGGAGTCCAATTGATCTATAATCTGGATCAATTATGCCAATCTACAATAGGCAGTGCAAAATCAGAAGGCATGTAATGTTGAACATAAACACAGCACATATTTATATATATATATACTGGTGACGCAAGATCAGACTCTTAACCTGGCAAAAAGTAAAAGAATCAGTACCTGACAATCGCCTTTTGGGAGGGCTAGAGGCTCGGAAACATCTCCCATTGCACTGAAAAGTGTCAAACGCATTAGGGCATTTGATAATTTTCTGAAAGAAACAATTACTTCAGGAGTCACCTATTACCTTGTAATAATCTTAGAAGATTTGGCATCCCACTGAAGAAGACAGAATTTGAGTCTCTCAGTGACAATGAACAAAGAATCTTGTGCTTCTCCCTGAAAAAAAAAAAGAAGAGATAGTGGATCAACAAAGACACAAACTAATGATGACTAATAAACAATGTATAAGAGAATAAGAGATTTGAATATTTACCTCAGGACGGATCACTTCTAGAAACACAATCCTACCGAAAAGAGGAACATCTAGCATAGGCTGCACAAAATAAACAAACGTGATCTAAGAGTGAGAGTGACAAACCAAATAATGTTCACTTCTAGACCTTATGCAGTGTTTGTTCTCCATGTGCGCAAAGCAAATGGATCTCAATACGACCACCTTTCCTGATAAAAAAATATTTTTAAAACTGATTAGCTTGCTAATCTAAACCATAAACTCCCAAATCAAACAGCTGGTAACCTTACGCGATAATGATGTTACGATCCTCAGGGCTGGTGAAGTTCCCGACGACTGAGTAACTGACACAGCTGGATTCCTGAGCTTTGACTACGTAGTTCCACTTTGAGCTCATTCTTCCTAGTCCCCTGAAATGAACGCAGAGAAAGAGGGACAACCAAGATTGAGACAAACACTCGAGATCGAAGCTAAAACTCGAGAATACACGATCAAAGCTACAGAACGAGATGGATGACGAGTTAAACTGGGATCGAAGCGAGAACCATACCTGAAATTGCGAGAAGAAGAAGTCAGACGTAGAGAACGGAGAGTTTAAAACTAGTGGCTACTAGCTAGCACAAAGAGAGATGAGGCTTAGCAAAACGAACAAACTTTCAAATCAAAACCCCAGAAACGAGGAAAGGGGTAATCGCCTAAGCAGAGGGTTTAGGGTTCATCTCCCCTCAGTCTCAGCTGATTCCTTTCTCGTTTATTTCTTTTTTCCATTTTACTTCCAACATTTTCTCTCAACCGTACCGAACCGGATCATACCAATCAAAATCGATACGTACGTGTGTGTACATTTGCTTATTGTTTATTTTTATTACTAATGAAACAAGCTTTTAAAGTTGTCCTATCGATATATCTTTTTATTATATAAAGTTTGGGTTTTCAAAATTAGTAATTAAAATGATCATGATATATGATAATTATATATATATATATATATATATATAAACAGCAAAACACTAAATTGGTTGAACCAATTAATATATGGGATCACTTAATATATCTAAAATATTATTTCATTATCCAGCCAGAAAAAAAAAACATTTAAACTTAGCCGTGCATGCATCGCACGAGGGAAAAATATGTTTAAAGACGTTCCAGCTTAAAAGGGAATAAACCCAAGTAAAAAGGAAACTGTATCCCAAGTAAAAAGGAAACTGTATATATTGTATTGATTTATTTTCTTAGATTTCCTTTTACTAAGATAATTTCTTCTTATGTCGGTTTCCTAACACCGTATAAACACAAGACTTCGAGACAAAAGGAATGTACCTCATCAATCAAATTTTCAAAGAAATCGTGAGAAAATCCAAGGGAAGAAGAAGAAGAAGAAGAAGAAGAAGAAGAAGAAGAAGACGACGACGATATGGTTGGAGTTCACGAGGAATTAGTGGCAAACATACTCACAAGATTACCATTGGGAAGTATCATAAGATTCAAGCTTGTGTGTAAGGCATGGAGATCGCTCATAGAATCTGATTTCTTCCGCCACCTCTTGCACAAAGGTAACACCAATTCAACCTCTCCTTATTGGTCCATCCTACACAGTAATTTATGCCTAGACGACTCCCGTATGGACGACGAACTGGAACTTAATTTTCCACATGAATCGCATGGTAACAACTGGTCTTTTAAAAGCATGCGACATCATATCCATGTCGTCGACAGAAGTAAGATAAGGGTTGTTTCTTGCGCTGATGGGTTGGTTTTGCTGCGTGACGAAAGCAGCAACGAGATCATACGTTACTACATTGGTAATCCGGTGTTATCACAATGGACTCTACTCCCTCCTCCTCCTCCAAGTTTGCCGGGAAATCGTTACTACGACTCGGGACTTGTGACTCGAATGCACAATGGGGTCATCTCTGATTACAAGGTTGTACGGCTCCATGAAAACATACAAAGCACTCATAATCCTAATCCCCGAACCTTGAGTTTTGAGATCTACTCGTCGGATACCGCTGAATGGAGTTACAAACAGGTCTCATGTCCTGGTGTTAACCGAGATCTGGTGATCCTATTCAGTCCCATCACTTTGAATGGAAAACTTTACTGGCATGCTGAAGGCAAGGACGGCATTGTTGTCTATGATTTCTTCTCCGATGATGATCAAGCTAGGTCCATACGGTTACCAGACAGAATGCAAATATATCATCCTCATCATTCTGACGCCTCGATGTGTTTTGAGTATTGCCTATGTCCTTGCTATAAGATGATATGCAGCACCTCTCAGGGTTTTTTTGTGTTTATCGAAGCTGGGCGGATGACGGGCAAGGAGGAGGGTTACAATGTAAAGGTTTGGCGGCTGATCAAGAGTAATCATTTTTGGGAATGGGAAAAGGTTTGGGAAATCAACATGGCGTCTATCGGGATTGGCTTTGAGTCTGTTCCAATGGCCATCAATAACTTCGATGTACACATCATCTACCTATGGAGCTTACAGCACAGACGTTACGTTGCATGTAATGTTCGGACACAAACAAAATATCTAGGCCCTAGCAATCCCGCCAACGAGAGGTACTTGCCTTGCAACATATCAGTGTGCTTTTACCCACGTAATACTCTTACACAATTTGTGCTTTCCTTGCAAGAGGTTCCCAAGATGTTTAGCAAATGATCATACGTTTTGTTCATGTCGTATTGGATAGTTTTGCTCTTTTGTTTAATTTGCTTTGTATTTTTTGTGTCGAACTAGACTCACAAGTTTCAATATTTTTTTGTGTATTTAGAAAGCTAAATGAACTTAAAGCTAATAAAGACTCAATCAACCATACTATTATGTCGATACATTTCCATTCCTTAATTTTAATCGTCTCTTGGTAATCACCGTCTGAAATTTCTTATTGGTTAGATCGCTTGATAGTGGCTACTTGCTAGGGTTGTAGTTGTGTCCTCGGCGACCCGGTCTTTGAGTTTCTCATCCATGTTTTGGATGAGATCTGAATGTTACAAAGAGTAAGCATATCTCTCGAGAAACGGTTTCTGATCAAAGTCAAATGGATCTTCACAAAACACTTAAGAGTTCCATCATCGGCATTTCTTTTACTTAACACTCAAACAATCGACGACAGGAAGCAAGATGTAAATGAAAACTTTCTGTTTTTTCGTCTTATCATGGCTTTGAAGAAAGCTGTATTTCTATAACCCTTTAATAGTTTCCACTGTACTCTTTTGGTTGTGATATGTGAAAAAAAAAACAAATCAAGTCCTCCACTTCCATCAACTAGCTTTTGGCTTCAGACGGGTGTATATTTTAATTTTTAAAAGCATACAGTATATATTTGTCGTACATAAATATCATAATATTAACCTTGGCTTATTATTCGTATTGAATGTTGTTTCTATACTATTTTATGTAGTATTGAATGTTGTTTCGTATTGAATTTATTTTTCTTGCATATAAAAAGTTAAGGATAGACTAATCGTGTATACATACCACGCCTTTCAAGGATGGTTATGCTCTGATCAATGTGCTTACTTATTGACAGCGACGTAAGAAGCGGGGAAATTGATCTTCAACGTCTTCTCGAGCTCTTTGACATGATATTACACGTAACGGTCCATTGTTGTCTCTTGAAGCAGTTTGTAAGCATCGATTTGACCTAATCTCTCAATGTAAACCGGCCTGCTTTCTTTGTCTACTCCATGATATCCTTGAGGGTAAATGCTTCATGACATCATCTCTTCGAACTCAAAATCCTTCACTATAAATTAGAAACATTCACTAAAGAACTCTTTTCAAACCGATAGATCATAGAAACTTCTCCTGTAACCAACACGAGATGAGAATTGGCTTGCATCATCAGCGCTAAAATATTTCCTCCATTGGATCACGTCAGCCCACATTTGACTTAGCTTTGTCAATGTCATACTTTCTTTCCCTCATGAATCTGTTTATTATGTTCAACATAATTTTTTTTTAAAAATATTCTGGATGAAATTTCATGATTTTATAATTTATATCTATATAACTATAAGATTTTTTTTTAACTCTTTTAAGAAAAAAAATAACAGAGTTGTAAGAACGTACTTTATAGAAAAGGATTTTTTACAGTTATAAAGAATCTTTTACAAAAAAAAACAAAAGAAAGAAAGAATCTAATCAACAAAAAAAGGTAGAAGAAAAATGAAAGTTGAAAATTTTTCCTCTGACACATGGCCTCGCTTGCTTTGTGATGATTAGTGGAAGTGTTGGGTGGAAAATGAATGTTGAAGTGGTGTGATGCTCGTTGGTTTCCTCATCTTCATTCCCTATCAATATAAACACAAAAACATGTTAAATAATCAATATGTTATAATAAAAAAATTTTTAAATGTAGATAGATTTAGAAAATACCAGGATTTATAGTAAATCCCACACCCCAAAGCTTTGATGTAAATGACACCAGTTGTTGTTTTGTAAAGTGAGTGTGAGTGTGTCCATTAAGCTTGGAGACAACCTGTTATTTATATATTAAGAGCAAATATATAGTTCATATATATAACAAGAATATAGTTAGCTAAAAAAAAAATAGAATATAGTTAGCTTTGTTACCTCTTTTGGAAAAGAGAAAATACAATCATCCACGTATGGAGAAGTGGAGAAATCCTGATATCCAAAGTTGGTATGCTCAACTAAGAGTTTAGCAACCTGGAAAAAAAAAGAAGTTTATCAAGTTATAATGCATTTAAGAAAAGAAAAAAAAAA
>OVBX01003189.1:0-17621 GCA_900406325.1 Erucastrum elatum | reverse complement strand
AGATACATGTTGTTGAAGACAGTGGTTATTGATACATGTTGTTCTTGCTCTTTGTTTCAGGCTACGAGTAAAAGACTGAAAGAGTGGAAGAATCATGGGCGAAGGTCACGGACCTGTGTTCTCATGTGTTTGTCTTGTTTGTATAATTGGGTAGTTTTGTAGTCATAGAAGGTCACGGACTTGTGTACTAGTGAGTTGTGTTTTGACATTGTCTATATAAAATTTGTATCAACAAAACATCGTCAACAAAACGAGCAAAAGAGTTTGATGAAAAACCCAAAAATCAAATTTTGTATTTTTTTTAAAAAAAACCCAAACATTAAAACCTTGCAATGGACACACATATTTGAAGGTCTCTTATTTGATGTTGTTAATGTCACTTTTCCAACTTAATAATATTTAAAAAATAATTAGCACCCCAAAGTGGGTATGAGGTCAGTGGAAAATGATCAAATCAAGGGGAAAGTTCTGTCTTATGTTCTACCCAGTGTGCATGGCTTATATTAGTGATACAGATTACAACAGACTGGGCAACAATAAAAAATGTAAATGTTCTACCAGTGTACATTAGGAATTCTCATTTCACTTTGTGTCGTTTATGTAAAGAAATTAAGATAAAATAATATGTATACAAATTAAAAAAATAATTAATATTGTGTTTTTCCAAAATAAAAATAATTATCTATACATCTAATCAAATTTTAATCAATAGAAAAAAATTGAAAATTATTATGAACTTTACAGAAAGACTTGTCTAAAAGGTTCAGAACAATTCACAACATGTTTATGAGCCTTTAATAACATGCATAGAGACCTACAAAACATTTTTCTGAGTCTTCCATAAAATGTGTTTGAACTTTTCTACACATATTTAAAAAAATTCGGATAATCTGGCACGGTTGTTATAGTTGAGACGCGACTAGACATATCAAGCAACGAATGTGAGCTGTCAGCGAAGTTATCGCTTGTTTCATAGTGTCTATAAGTTGCAGTGACGCAAGCGTGGGTTCAAAACACAAGTCTTTCAGAACATGTTTAAGAGACATTCGAGACAAGTTAAAGAACCCTTTAGAACCTGTTTCTTCACCCTGCAAAATATGTTTCTGAGCCCTTCAGAACAAATTAATAATTTGTTTTTGAAAAAGTTAGAAATGTGATTAGGGACTCTACAGAAATGAGTTTTGATCATTTGAAAACAGTGTTGAAAGGTTTATAAACATTTTCTGAATGGCTCAAAAACAGATTCTAAAACAATTTATAACTTTTAGTAAGGAACTATGAACCCTTCCGTAAAACATAAAATTACATCTGTTTTAACCCTTCAAAAACATCTGCTGAGCAATTTAGAACAGATAAATAATTTGTTTGGTTGTTCTAACGTAAAATTACAAGACTGTTGTTAAGCATAAAACAAAGATGAATTACTCAGATCCGTCTTAACCCTTCAAAACATCTTTTGAGCAGTTTAAAACAGATTAATAATTTGTTTGGTTGCTCCAACATAAAATTACAAGACTATTGTTAAACATAAAACTAAGATGAATTACCAAAGACTATTCAATACATGCATGCAGCACCAACAATCAACACACGCATTACTCGTTCAAAACTACTTTAAACACGTCAGCAATACTTGTGCAGTTTCTACGTAGTTAATCATCTTTTATATATGATAAATATGTAACTCAGTCATTAAAAAAGGCAAATGCAATTCTCATACACTAGCTAGCACCATCTCTATTGTATGTGTTTTAATGATACAAATAATTTAATTTATATAATACATAGTTTACAAACTACCGATAGAGAAAATTTGGTACCCCAACGACAACAAACGAACTCGATGAACAGATGTTGTCTTTGGCAAAACCAAACAGGGGAAAGAAAGGGGACGCTACTCCAATATTGCCATTTAACTAGATAGAGCAAAAGTAAGCCTGTCCCATTTTGCGTATGATGAAGTAATTTTGCTTTTCTCGGTTAAGTTGAAATTAAAATCACCAAATGTCAGTGTCGAATAAGTTGATATAGTAAGAATTTCTTTTTTTAACGGAAGGATGCATATATAACATTATACATACCATCTCAAGCACGATGAGGTTGTGGAAATGAAATTATCACATTGCTAATCTTTTTTTTTCTTACAGTTCCTGCAAACGAAACCAAACCATTAAAATATGAAACAAAAAAAACTATACATCCTATACTAACACAACCCAAAAGAATATCAATAAAATGCTTTAAACGCTTATAAACAACCTCTTAGCTTTCATTGAGCCGTAACACAGATAATTTCTCTTCTCCTTTCTTTCTGCTCAAATGAAACCAACCAACAAAAATCTAATTTCTATAAGTTGGCATTTATTCTTTACAATGGACAGCTAAAAATGCTTAACAAGAATAACATTGTGTTTTGTTGAAAGAAACAAAATTCATAAGGAATTAAGTTTATTATAAAATAGATTTCTTATTAACTTGGCTTTGAATATTTTTCGTTGTTGATGACCACAACAACAAATAAGAAAACTAGAAAAGTATCAAAAAGAAAATAACAGAAATATGCAGTTATTTATAAGTGTTAGTATGGGGGATAAAATGGTTACAGTTTGTGTTCCAAGACTCATCTGCTGCTGCCTGCTGGAGATGTATACTGCAAAAGGTAGATTCGTCCAGCTGCTTCACTTGAACCCAAAAAAACATTCTAAACAAGTCAAATTTAGTTTATCAGTAAACCGATTCCAATTTAAGTCCTCACTCATTCAAATCTACAAAACATATTTAAATTGTGCTCACTGTACATAGTACGCACATTCTATTTGTCATCCCTCCTAGTTCAGCGATCCACGGCACCTGCTCACAAAAGAAACACACACTTAAACTCAGACACAACACATCAACAATAACTATAATCAAGAAACGAAACAAATCATCATCACACTATGGATGATTGATTTGAGAAGGAGGCAGCAAATATGAACTTACTTTGGCGCTTTACAGTTGCAGGGGATTTTGTTGTCCTCAAGCGGGAATTTGTAGTTGTAACATATTTCTTCACCAGCGTCAATATGCCGTTTCGCATAAATAAATATCTTCTTCTTACCGTCCACGCTTATAATCTTGGTATAACAATTAGGCTGCATAAACCAAATGTCTTCTATAAGAGACCCCTCGTAATCCACAAAAACAAATTACCCAATCATACAAAACCATGTATACAATTACCTCACATGAATGGTTTATAAACCTTGCTATGCCACCTCGCTTTGTGGCATCAATCTATGATTCACAGGAAGCAACAAAGTAATTCAGAAGCTACACTAGAAATGGAAACATAAATTAGATAAGAATTACACGGGTGACTTACCACATAGCCATCGTCAAGCCTGAATAGATAACTGCTTCCTATTCCCATCTTTTCATATTGCCGTTCACGTATCTCAGATATCTGTGAGATTTGACATATTGAACCACAATCATGATCAAATTGAAATGGAGTGCAGATATCAGTCTGTCCTTAAGTAGAACATCAAAGTTCATCAAAGAAGCTAAGATACTGTGCAGAGCTACTACCTACAATAAATTAATTCAATGGAACACATGCTCAAGTAAGTCATACTTACAGAAGAACGTATCAGCTCTCCAACGTATTCGATCACAAAGTCCTCTGCATCAATTGGTTCAAGTGCGACAAGACCCCAATCATGAATATTGCTTTGTTGAAACCGCAACCGCTTTTTCCTAGCCTGTCACCAGTCATTACACAAAAGAAAAAAAATATATATATCAACACCACACGGATATGTCACTCAAAAAGAAATCCTTTTTTTTTGTTTTTGTTTTCTTAACCTTCAACTGAGAAATTTTTAGGAGGTCAGCACCATCGGCAGCAGCTAGAAGATTACGCATTTTTGCCCTATTAGTTCTTGCAGAAAGAACGTTTTGAGACGAACTAATTTTGGAACCAAAATGTTGCGTGTGTACGCCGCAAGAACTTCCCCTAACACTGGCTCTCTCTTTAGGACTAGCCTTTAATGACCATTCACGCCAATGCCAGCCATTAATAGATGTGCGCGCACATCCATCGGACTTTGGCACGGGCACTAACACCTTTTTAGTGCTTGCTTTCGGTCCCAATTTTACCAATGGTTTTAGTGCAATCGACGTAGGTCTGTCACTATCCACTGCTAAATCCTCAATGGGAGAAAGCTCTGCTGAATGCTTTGGTAATAGCTTCCTTTTAAGTACCAATTTCTTCGAACCCACTATACAAACCAACAAATAAATGTAGTTTAGGGTACTATTAGAGAGCAATATTAAACCATGAAACCTAAAAAGTGAAAAATTTCAAGAAATAATTACCTTTTTGCAGTTTATTTGATGTATTGCCGGGAAGCTTTCCTTCTTTTCCAACAGCACTCTCCGAATCCTTGAGGATTTTTTCCTCCAATGAATACTTTCTCTTTAGCGTTGATGATTCCGATGCTTCATGAATCAAAAACTGAATTGTTAAAATCTGGGGACCACGCGTCCAAGTAGCCAGATATCTCATACAGAAACTGAAGTATCTAACAATAAAAAAGTAGGAAGTTAGAAACTTACACTTAAGGGACTTCTGTGATACACTGCACGCAGACTTCTCCACAATCTTTTTTCCTTTAGCAGCATCTTCTGGAGATAGTAAATAAGTAAATTAACTGCAGGATGCATTCCCAAAACTGAGAAGAAGAAAAAATTAAAGAGATCTTACTTTTCCGTCTCTTGCTGAGGCGTTCAGGGGAAACCTTATCCCTGGTTTCAAATCCAAGGCTTTCTGTATCAGTGTCTTTTCCAGAAATCTCAGTTAATCCTCCGACTGCTCCACTGCAGGATTGTGCTACTTCGACATCTGATGTATTCTTTCTCTTAAGCTTTGATACATGAGCTGCTTTCCAAAAGGATGAGATTAGTAGGCTCGAGGTGCATGGAAAAGAAGCTCAAGAGCCCCGACGACAGGAGTTAAATGTACAGGAAACAAATAAAAGAGTCTTTTACCTTTTTGCATTTTCTGAGAAGACCTATTTGAAAGATTTTCCTCATGATCTCTGCAGCCAACGGTTTCCACAGATTCTTCCGCAGACAAGGAAATCTCCTCACAGGATTTTGCAGCGTCTGTACCTTCTCTTGACTCTTTTGTTTTACTCTTTGATATCCCTAATAGATATACCGAAAATAACATGAAATGGAAGAAAAGGAAAGAACAAACCCTGATATGAAGACATAATCACACATATATAGTACAAAGAAAACTTACTTCTTAGTCTTGTTATAAGAAGTTCGTCATCAAATTCATCTGCCATTTCAACATCTTGGTTTTTCTCACAAATCACCTTGGCATGAGTATCTTTACCAACCTTTTCTTTCCGAACCTTCGTCACATTCTTAATGATAACTGCATAATGTTAATAGAACAGTATGTAAGGTAAAAATAGTTTCTATAATTTGGATGATAAAGACTGAGAATACATACTTTGATCCTGCTGGACAGCATTCCTCATCTTCGGCTGACTTGGTTTCTTAAGTGACAAATCTATACTGGGTGTATCTTTAGAAGGTTTCTTAGATCGTTTAACCAGACTTTTTTCAGAAGATTTAACACATGGTTTCTTTGGCTTCTCTGCTGTATGACTTGATGTATTAGACTTTACTGGCTTTTTGATCTGAGTAACCGCTTTGAGCTTCCTCGGGGCCATTGTTTCTTTGCGAGAAACTTGATTGCTTCCTTTCTGTGAAGCAAGGAATCCCTTAAGAGAACACTTCATGAACAGTGATTTCCAATCTTTCATAACAACATTATGCAACTTCTCTCTACATAAAGCCTTTGCAACATATTCTTCAATCTCAGGAACGGATTCTTTGCACCTTACAGGCCGAAAGTTACAGGGCAGAGATGGCATTGTAATGCCGCTTTCACAACCAGGTGGTGGTGGCTCATGAATATCCAGAGTATTAACTTCATCACTGACCGGACTGTCTGATGATGTCTGCAATGTTGTAATAAAAATATTAGCAACAATATCCTCAGATGTGATTTGCTCAGACGATTCTCCCTTATCACCAGACTTTTCCTGCAGCAGTTTGCAACAATGTGAATTCAGTATCCACACGCTAGCATGTCACAATAAAGAACCGAACTATAAAGGAGGTAACTTTCAAAAATGTTTCTCCGTACCTCGTGCATTTTGCCATCTTGGACAGTACTAACAGCATTGTTCGCGCCATCTTCAATGAGAATGCCAATATAATCAGTCAGATGAGTTTCCAGAGACAAAAAGAGCTCACTTTCTACGTGTTCCGAGATGCTTGCTACAACGCCTTCTGTTCCATCAATGTCTGGTAAGGTTACTTTCCTAGATGACCGTTCATGAAAACTTTCTGCTTTGGTAGCTAAGTCAAATTCATTAGAGTAAGCAGTTTTGCAGGAAGAGGAATCCACCTTACAAGTAAACTGCAAAACATTACAAATGACATTCATCACATTACTGAGCAAAACTAATAAGAGTAAGCGACAATCATTGAGTAGAAGTTGTAGAAAAGAAAAAATAAACTGACTCTCTCAGCTGCTTCTGGTCTTTCTGAGTAGTTGGTATTGGAACCCTTGCAGTAACTCGAAACGGTTGGGATATCAGGAGAACGAAACCAAAGTTTGTTCTTTCGCCAAGATGACGTATATGTTGCCACAGTATCATAAAAGACAGCATTCCACATAATTTGCATGCAACTCTTGTGAAGGGTTCCACATACAGCTGCGCAAGATGTCTGAAAGTTCTCGGTGCTTCCAACAGATTTAGTGTACTTGAGCGACTCTGAAGCTATTCGACTAGGATCCCCCTCATTCTTTATGTTCTCACAGGCTGTTGCTTCAGTTGTTGAGACAGCAGTTTTCTCCGGATTGATAACTTGAGACTGCTCACACAAAGCGTTACAAATTAGTTTAAGATTCAATGATATCCCCACAATTTTTATATTTGCATGTATGTGCATAAAAGGTGTGCATGTGCATATAAATGCGCAAAAACAAAAATGAATTACCGATATGCATTTAACAACATTGGCAGCGGAACTGGGTGGATCAGACTTGAGATGCTCGTCCCTTTTCTTCGCCTTGAAAAAGTCTGAAATTGCGCTACTGATGATTTCATCGAGTAGAGCTCTTCTAGCTATTTTAATTATTCCACTCTGAAGCTGAGAAGAGAGTTCTTCAGATACTTCAGATATGAAGTTCACACCAGACACTGACTCGTCACAATTTTCATTACCGCATTTCTCTCTCCACACACCAATCAACGACGCTAATGTGATCGGCCTTAACTTATTTTCAACATACCGAATCTGCAAAACAAAACTTTTAAGCAAACGTGAGAAAAAGGGGAGAAAACAAATCCTCCAGTATTCGAAGATATTAAGTAAGGAGCTGCGAAGTAAATGCAAAACGTAAGAGCTGAAACAAGACAAAAATCACACAGATTTCTTTCTCATAAGATGATGCATAAATAAGCAAAGCTAGACAGCCACACGGCTTCAACGAGGTATCACAATCAACTTCACTGCAATTGCATATTCTTCAACTAATCACAATCTTTCAGAAATTTTTTTTAAGTCTCTATTCTTTAAAGCTTACCAGGGCTGCATCTGAAACATATCCACCCTGCTGCCAATTATAAAGCTCCAACAAAGAATGTGGACCATGATGATCTCTACCCTCAGCATCCACAACAAACCAGCAAGCATGTTCGCTTCCCTAGCAAAAAAAAAAAACAATTCAACAAGTTTCTTTACGCGTACTCGAGCATCATGCCAAATAAATTTTTGAAACGAATTATCACCGTGAAAGGAAGTTACCAATGAGATGAACGAAGCTAACAAATCCACTTCCTCCCGGTTCAACATTTGCTGATCCAACACATAACCATTAGAACAAGGCTGCGGAGGATGGGAAACCAAACGAGACGCAGAAGCATTATCTACATTAACCATTCCATTCTGTAGATACGCAAAGCCAGTGGCGACGTGTTCAGGAAACTGCTTGAAGTACTTAAGCGGAACGGCATTTTGCATGTAACCGTTGATTTTTGGATATACAAGAAGATCCTCAGGTAGAAAGCCAGTGGATAAGCCATCGAATAGCTGATCTTGCGTATAGGGACCACACATCACGCCTTGCTGATTAACGTACATCCAACCGCTCGCATACATTGTATATCCTGAAGCTGAAGATGTGCCACTACTACCACCACCACCACCAGCTTCTTGAACCTCACGGCCTTCTCCGTTAGACCTGCAGCTCATCTCCAAGGCTGAATCTAGTTCATCGAAATCGCAGCAAGCGGAAGATACAGTTGCCACATCATCATCGCAGCTGAGAAGCACAAATTTACAGTTAAGCATCAAATTAATAAAAAAAATTATTAACTACAAAGTGGCACCTGTCACAAGAGTAATCTTGTGCTGCTTCTTCACGAGTGGAGATGGAAACATCGGAGCTGTAAATATCCAAAGAAGAGAGTTTCTTCCTTGTAGTGGGGAAATAGGAATCAAGTGCAACCATGACCCCTTTGGAGAAATCTTTCTCTGCATAAGAAATACCGAAACTATTATCAACAAGTTTCATCCAGTCCGTTGAATAGTAATGTAACAACTAGAATTGAAAACGTAAAGCCGATTTAGTACATAGAGAAATTCAAACTGAATGAGGAGAATCTGAAGCAAAAAAAGGAATCGATCGCTACAGACCGCAAAATCGAGTGGAATGTAAACCTAATTGACCACAAAATCGAGTGGAATGTAAACCTAATTGGTTAAGGGAAAATCAATTTGCATGATGCTCAAACAGCTGCGACATTCAATCGAACGGCGGGTGAAGAGAGAAACAGAGAGGTGAAGGTACCTCAAGAGAAGGAACGTCTTAGTCAAAAGACGATCAAGGCAGCGACGAGACTGTTTACAAAATTGGGAGTGAAATTGTTAATTGAGTCCTCGGAGAAGAAGATTTATCGAGATAGCATAAAAAAAAGAAGCAGAAGAAGGAAAAAGAATGGAATGACAATTAGGGCTGGTTAAGGCGGAGCTCTCGTGTCGAAGCCACCTCATCAAATAAATATTAGCACTCTTTTTGTAACTTAAGTATTTATAACTGTTTCACAAAAAAGAAAGTATTTATTTGCATATTTACTTTTTCTCAGCAGTCACCTGAAGGAAATCAGTAAAAGTGGGCAATTTACATCGTGTCAAACAAAAAAGATGTGTCTTTTCGTATTCAGATCGTAATGTATTTACAAGTATTACGTTACAAGAATGATTGGGGATGATTGCTAATTTAAGACTATCTCTAGGATCCCGAGAAAAAGAGGAAAAAACTTGACTAGTTTGACATATATATAGCTCTAAACTAAATTTTGACTCTCAAAAATATCTACAACTATTGGCATAAGCAGGAGTACTGTTTACTAGGATCATCTTGATAACAACTACTCCCTCTATTTCTATTTGTTAGTAGTTTTACCAAAAAATATTTGTTTCACAATATAAGTAGTTTACACATTTCAATGCACCTTTTTTATTTATAGGATATTGTGTAACCAATAGATTAATGTCAGATTTTTTATAATTAGTTGAATTAATTAATTAATTGATATTTTTTAAATAATAAAAAAATTTTAAATAATTGAGTTTTTAGACAAAACTACTTACAATTAAAAAAAGAGGAATTACAATTTACGAGTTGAGTGTCCGGCTTTGAAAACATTGGAAGCATTTGATTAAGCTTGGTAACTATTTCTACGTTCTATTAATCAAAGATATAGATTGGTTGGTTCATATGATTCTTAATTTGCAGAAGAAAATTATCTCAACTTATCCTACTCACGACCGAAACAATAAAATTGAGAACAAAAAATAGGTGAGGAAGCAATGATGATTCAACACTCAAAATAACTAAAACACAAAACTGCAACCAATAGTTCAAAAGAGTATTATCAAGACTTTTCTGAAGAAAGAGCAAATACATACTGAAAAATAGAAAACTGTTTTAAGCCTTGGCAGAGGCACGACCGTAAAACTTGTTCTTCTCCTGGGTTGTCTGGAATTTGCCATGTCCCATCTTTGAGGAAGTGTCGATAAACTTGAGGTTGATCTGCTCCATGGCAAGACGGGAAGTCTGAGTTAGCAGCGACTGTCTAAGAGTCACAACCCTCTTCTTTGGACCCATGCAGCATCCCTTGATCATCAAGTAGTCATCCTTCACAATACCATAGTGTGCAAATCCACCCATTGGAGTCACATCCTTCTCGGTCCTATCATATCATAAGCCACAACAATAACGTCATCAGTTAATAAACTAAAACAAGAGAGAACTAGACAGAGAGAAATAATACAGACCTGTCGTATTCAGTCATGGCAGTGTGCGTCTCCTGACCAACCTTGCCCAACCTGTAAATCTTCTTGTTCAGCTCAGTACGGTGATGGTAACCGTTCTGACCAGCTCTGGCAACAGTGTACGAGACTCTAGCTGGATGCCAGGCACCGATACAAGCAACCTTACGCAGACCCCTGTGAGTCTTACGTGGAAGCCTGGTCACACCCCAACGGGTAACAACACCTTCGTAACCTTTACCCTTGGTCACACCGATCACATCAATCATTTCATCCTTCTGGAAAACAGCATCGATGGGGATCTGCTTCTCGAAGAAGCTGTAGGCAAAGTCGACCTTCTGAGCAATGGTACCACCGTTGATCTGGATCTCCATCATGTGAGCTTTCTTCTGCTTCAATCCTTTCATCTTCCTGATCTGAGTGTGGGCCAAGACACGGATGACGGTTCCGTATTTCTTCATCTTCTCAAGCTGAGACTGGATGCTCTTCTTGCCTTCCTCGCTTTCGTACTGCTTGGCGTACCCGGTGAAGGCCTTCTTCTTTGACTTGGCCCAGTTCTTGTAGAACCTTCTCCTCACCTCCTCGCTCAAGTGCTGTGCCCAGACGGTGTTCAGAGATCTCAGGCCACGGGGAGTCTTGACGTAGGCAACAACACCGACGACAACCATAGCAGGTGTCTCGATGATGGTAACAGCCTCACAGGTCTCCTTCTTGTGAAGCTCTATATACAAAGTTACACAAGAAAACCATTAGTATAAATACTGGAAATGAAGAACTATAATAAAAATATGAATAAATTGGGAGACACTTACTGGATCCGGGCTTCTCGACGTCTCTAACAATGTGAGTCATACCGGCCTTGTATCCCATGAAGGCTGTGAACTTGCAAGGCTTGGTTTGGTCATCCTTGGGGAAAGCCTTCACTGTTTTTCAAAATCACAACATTGGTTCATCATTAAAAAAAAGAGATAGAAAACTCCAATGTAACTCTAGATTAACAGAGCAGATCTTATGACACAAGGGTCGCGGACAGTGGAAATTTAAAGAAATATCACTTGTAACACTAAAAAGACAGATTAAATTTCTAATTTTCTAGACAAGTTTGAATGATATTGTGCCTGAACTAGAAAAAGACACAGTCGTAACTCAAAAATCATCCCAAGTAGAATATTAAAAATATCAAAGTAAGCATTTAATCATTGGTAAATCTAAACTTGAAGACACTCAGACGTAACTCCACTAAGTTAACCAAAGTAGACATTTTAGTTACACGGTCCAAGTTGTAAAGCAACACAATCGCAAATCAACAAAACAAATGATGTGTTTCGTCTGAACGAAACCAAAGTAAGCATTTGAATAAAAAAATGAAAGTACCTTTTCCTCTGTGACGGTTGGCTCTCTTCCTGGGAAGGAAACCAAGTGACCCGTGCCTTGGATGCTCAAACTTTCTGTGAGACATTCTCTTCCTCCTATTACGTTCAAATGTACAATACAATAAGAAATCAAAGTCACAGAATACAAATCATAAATGGCGAAAAAGAAGAGGCAATTGAGATAACATAAATGAAGAACCTGTATGAGTCCTGCGGCTATAGCTCACTGCGACGAGAAGTGGAGTAGTGAAGCCCTAATATCATTTATATATGTCTGATATATAAACCCTAGTAGTTTCGGCCTTTTCAAATTAAGAAACCAGTTTTTCTTACTGGGCCTCCAAAGCCCATCTCCGGCAAATCAGTGTTCTTCTGTACATCAACCATCTTCTTTGTGTATTATGGAGGTTAGATGAGAATTTATTGATATGATTTAAAAAAAAAATCACACGAATTGCTATTTTGTTGGTGAAGTCATGAAATGATGAAGTAAATGGTTTTGTACCTACGCTGTGTAATCCATCCCCCTAAACACCAGAACTTGAAATACCAATTCACATTGAGTTACAAATACTTTCGAGAGGACATGACTAAAATATATGAGAGGATGGAAAAGAAGAATATATTCTTAGTGTTCTGTAAAACAATAACATGTGACGACTAAAGATAATTTTCATGGAATTTGGTAAATGTATAAATAACACAAAACATTTTCTTATAACAAAGGGACATAGGTAGAAAGCGTAGACTAATCTCCTAGATCCTTTATGGGGGGAGGATTTGATCTTTGCTTTATTCGACCACCACCCTTATGGTTTAAATAACACAAAAACAATACAAACTTTAACACAGAAGAAATTGTAACAGAAAACTATGCCTTACTATCTCATCTTTTTACTAAGCTTTTGTGTAGCCGCCGCCAAGTTCAACATCTTTGGACTGTGTAGTTCCTACACCTTCCTTCAAAAGTTGAAACTCTTCTTCAGTTAAGCTGTGTTTCACACTGTTCAAAGCCTTTGCTGCAATACCAGCCTGTTTCTCCAACTCCATGGCCCAGCTGTAGATCACCATCCCAACGATGGCAACAAACATGCCGGACACGTTTTTGAAAGTCATTGCGGAATCAAACAGGAGCCACCCCAGCGTCAAGATACACACGGTTTTCATGTGGCCTATAACCTGGAACGATACTGCTGAAAACCGCCCGATGCAGAGGTACTGGCTTATGTTGCAGAACACAGCTAAGGCGCATGAGAGAAGAATGAATACCTGCAAAATGGAAGAATAAATTAGACAAACAAAAATAATATAGCATAAATAAAACGAACCAGAGATAGATAGATAAATAGATAGAAGCTTACAAAGCAACCAGAAGTCATATTGTAGTTCAAGATGAACTTCCCACTAAGGAGATAATCAACAAAAGGACCAACAACAAGAAGCGAAACAGCTTGAATCGGAGCTGTTTTACTCAGCAACTCGAAAGATCCAATCGAATATTTCTTCTGCAAGGAACCTATTAACTGGAACAAACAAACAATAGATCAGCTTCGGATCTTCTTGGTAACCAAATCCAAGAAGAAGCTGAACTTACGATCTGCTGTAAGGATGAGGAGAAGATAGCAACACATGCACATATAAACCCTTTGGCGTTAACTTTGACGTCGGTGACGGTGCAAATACCAACGCCAACAACAACAACCACAACAGACACTTTCACTTCTCTAGAGTACCGTTTGCTGTGGAGGATCCACTCCATGACGCAGACGACGGGGATCATGCTCAGCTTCGAGATCTGGTAGAAGCCTACGGAGTTGAGCATGAGGCTGAAATTCATTGCGGCTATGGAGACGTTGGCGACGATGGAGAACCAGATCAGCTCCCACATAGGGACGTGTTTGGACGCGGAGAGCCCCGTCGCGTTCGAGACGAAACCGACCAATGCGGTTAGCGCGAAGTGGAATCCGGTGAGAGTCGTTGCTGAGGATTTAAATTGATAATAATAATTAGATCTCAAAGAAGGGGGAATGAGATTATATAAGAGAGAGAGGGAGAGAGATCGAACCGAAGCTGAAGGAGAAACCAGAGGAAGACATGAGCTGTTTATTAGCCATGATGATCCCAACGGAGCTGATCACATTCATTGCCCAAGCTCCCATGTTGGAGACCGATGAAGACTTCCGCTGCTCGTTCTCCGCCGCCATCTCTCTTTAGTCAAAACTGATTCAGATCCAGATGGCGACTCTGTAGGTGAAATCAAATGCAGGTTTTTTTAGATCCTCCTATAAAAAAGATGGTTCAAGCGGCTTCCCTTTGATTCACGCTTTATAGGACACTCAACTTCTTCTTCTCTCTCTTTTTTTTTGTTTTCTTTTTTTTTGAACAAACGCTTCTTCTCTCCCTCTTTCTACGATTCTTCACGTTCGATACTTCCCTCAAAAAGTAAAACTCTTTAATATAATCAACATTACAATATGTAACTTGTCAATTATAAAGAAAAGTAATAATATGTAATTATGTAAAATTATTTTATAAATGCTGTAGTACCCAACTTAGTTTATTCAGTTTTTCTAACACAGAAAAAAATTACACTATTATATTACTTAAATTATAGGTGGTCTTAATAATTCAAATTTAATAAAGCAACCAACCAAAAATAGAGTAGTATGACATATTCTAACATTCTTGGCTAAAGAAAATGCAATTGTATATCCAGCTCGAGAAAGATATCCAAATGAGAGATCTTGAAAACTTTGTTGCTAGTTCCATTAGTTTCTGTTGGAAAATGACACAAACAGTAGTGCTTGTTGACCGGCAACTTATTAGGCGCTCACAAGCGAAGGAACCATATTTCTTTTGCTACCGTTAATTTGGCAATACGCAAAGTAAAAGTCAAACATTTTGTTTAAGCAGCCAATATAAGTCATTACTCTTGACTAGGTAATTACCCGCGCCACGCAGCGGATTTTTTCTATAATTTTTTTATAAATATTTTATTTTTTATTTCTGATATTAATATAATATTTGGTTTAAAATATTTGATTAGTATATATGGTCAAACTCTATAAATCAATGATAATGAGTCTATAAATTCTACTATTATTTATGGAGTTATAATAAAAACTTTCTTTTTTAGATTTTACTATATATACATTACATAAACTTTATAAAACCAATTTATATGAGTATATTATATTATTTATGTTCTATAGAATTAAAAAAATAGAAATAATTTTACTAAATAATATAAATATTATCAAAAATATTTTGGAGTGTTAAGAAAAAACTGAGATGAATTTTATCATGAATATACAATAAACAATACAATTTTTTTTTGTTTGGGCTTATATAAACTATATATAAATTATTAGTTTACTGTTCTTATGGAACCATATATTTAAATAAGATTTTTGAAAAAAAAATTATCATTTTATTTTATCAAATTGTGTCATATTTGAATATGTCTAAATTGGAACTGGAGAAATTTATTAGTTTACTGTGTTTATTAATTTATAAATTATTAATTTATAGAATTTCTACTGTATGTTGTTTGAGATTTAATATTTATCCGGTTATTTTTTATATATTTCAGATTATTTATTTTAATTAAAATAACTATAAATTTAAACTTTTGAGTATTTTCCTTATAAATTATTCAAATTTACCCAAAATAATTTAAAATATTTATTATATGTGGTTCAAGTTTATTGTACATAATGTTGGTTTTAGATAAGTTGTATCCAAAATATTTAGTTTCTTCTGAAAATACCCAAACTTATCTCAACTATCTTAAACTTTTGATCTTTCGGATACCTTTGTATTTTCTATTAAAGAGTCAGTACGATATTTTATATAGAACTCAAAGGAGAGATAATCTTTTTCATTTGAGAGAAGGAGATTGGTTCGTGCCTCAGTGAAGATGGCTCCTACCAGGGGTGAAGCTAGGTGGAAGACTAAGTGTGCACGTGCACCCCCTGTTATATTAAGTTTGAAATTTTTTACACTGGATATTATGGTTAATATAGCTTAGTTGGTAAAGGTGCACACACATCTTCCTAACAACCTGAGTTCAAAGCCACCCTTGTATCATTATATTTAATATTATTTTTAACTTGCATTAATTTGTGCACCCAGGAGAAAAATAGTCTGGCTTCGCCCCTGGCTCCTACCGTCCTACGTTGCTACAAGATATAGCTTATATAGCTGGATCCTTCTTGTTGTACAGCTAGAGGATAAAAACGTGACAGAATCTCGAACAGAAAGGGTTTTCTTTAAGATCACATCAGATTATTAGATTCCTGCAACTTAAATGAATCTCCTTCTATTTTTTTTTGAAATACTCAACTTGCTGATACAACAGAATCGTGTGTTGTCAAGACAACAGAACTATATCTATATATAAAAAAGACATGAAATAATAAAACTTATACATTTACACTTAAGTATTAGATCGTAGTAGTATTCATGTAGCTTCATGTAGCTTCTATTTTCTTTAAGGATAATTTATACGAAAAAATATATCTTATACATTTACATTTTCATTTTTACTTTGTATTTTATTCCCATGAGACAGTTATAAACGACATTGGCATATGAATCAAACATCAACCTGAGTTATAAAAATAACTTAACAATATGACAAATGTTAAAAAGGAAACTTTCTGATCTCTTTTCAAAAAAAAAAAAAAAACTTTATGATCTCCATAATACTTATGGCTTATGAGTTGGATTTCAATAGGGAAAACGAAGAACAAAATCTTCTCTCTTTTAAAAAAAGGGAAAATTAACTGTCAGATGAGCTGTATTGCAAATACGTAAATTCATTTTCCAGAACAAGTTCTCATGTTTTGAAAACTACTAAACGTAAGAGAAAAATTTGTTTTTCTTATTGTTTTTGTTCCTCTCCTCTGTTTTATGTTTCTCTTTTCTTCTTCATCTCTTTGGTCTTTACTGACTTCTCTTAACTTTTAACAACTATGTAGATATGATTAGTCTTTTGGCCATCTTTTGGCCACTAACTCAATGTACGGATCTTCAAACTATTGTAAGTATTGGCCATTTATACCTGAATTCAACAGAAAAAGCCAAAAAGTAAAACAGATAAAACTGCAAAACATAGCTGAGAGCATGACACCCGAGAGCCCATTCAGAGAAAACAAAGTGGTATATGTGTAGATATATTCAGTGTATACTACTACATAATCTCGAATAACTGATCGGTAAGTCGACCAATACATATATAGTTTATACATTTGACTTATTCCGATTGTACCGATCTTATTTTAATACAGAGGAGAGCATAAACATTCATAAGATACTGAACAATAAAAGGCATAAAAGATCTAAGAACTGGACATCGAATGGTAAGTAGAAACATATCAAAGGACTATCCCACAAAATTTTTCTAAGAATAGAGAGATCAACCAACCCATCATCTGGGCTCTGGCAAAGGAAAACCTATACTAATTATAACTTTCAAGATCTCAAACATGTGTAGCTGTAAATAGAAGCATCAAACACTACTCGATTTGTGTATTATGCAAACATGCGGACCGAGATTACAATAGAAAAAAGAAAGATGGATAAGCTCAGATCAATACTTAAAAATGTGGATTCTGCTGTATTCTGAACCTGTGAACCACCTAAAACAGTAACAGAAAAACATCAAAACAGTTTTTGGCTTGAATCAAACCAATACAAAGAGGACTCAAAGATTGTGATGAGAAAATGAATAACAGTTGTAGAAGACAGAGATCTGCATTACATGCACTCTGTTTAAGACGAAATTGGAAAAAATCGAGTAGTAAGAAAGTTTTCGTTGGGATCTTTAAGTCACAGACT
>OVBX01003188.1:0-17628 GCA_900406325.1 Erucastrum elatum | reverse complement strand
TCACCCCTCCGCCTTCAGATTCAGCCAAGTAAGTCACAAGCTCACGAACAATCTCAACATCCTCAGGGAACCTCTTGTAGTACTTCTCGTTCTGACGAACAACTTGTTCAAAACCAGCATCATACACATCATCTGCCGTGCATGGTTTCCCAATCGGTGGGATTCCTCCGGTCATCAGCACTTGTTTAAGTCCTTGAGGCGCAAAGCTCAGATAAGTCAACGCACAGAAGCCACCAAAACTCTGCAGAAAACACCAATCCACATGAAACAACCAAAAATCAAATCACAAGAACTGACGCAGAGAGTGTAATAGACAACAACACATTACCTGACCCAAAATAGTCCAAGGATCAGCGTTAGGAACAAGACGAACTCTAATAAACTCAGCATCATTGACTATATTATCAGCTCGGAAATGAACCAAGTAATCAGCTAAATCATCAGCTGATTTGAACTGAAGCATGGAGGAAGACGTCAAAGGAGTTGACAAGCCTGTTCCTCTCTGCACAAGACCAAACCAAACACAAAGTTGATTACACCACAAACACTAAGACAAGTAGTCTCCAGAGTATATATAAAGTAAGGTATACTTGATCGAGTAAGATGACGCGAAACTCTTCACAAGCTCGTTGGATCCAACCACCAGATTCACTAGGTCTTGGACCTTCGAATCCAGGACCGCCTTGTAAGTACAATAGATAAGGCAACGCCTGCTCCTCTTTCCCCACTGTTGCAAAAATCAAATTTGAGATTTGAAATCAGCTTTCATCATTGAAAGGTTGAAAAAAGCTTCGATTTTTAAAAGCTTTTACCGGCGACGATCTCTCGAGCGAAGACGGTGATTTTGGGAGAAGTTTTGGAGTAGTCGAGAGGGACTGAGAATCGGTGGTTACGCAACCGGAGCTCCGGCACGGAAAACCATTTCTCCGTGACGTGATCCGGCGTCGATTCCGTGGAGGAGACGGATCCTGATCCGGCCATTGAAGTGATTGGTCGGTAAGATCTCCGACGACGGTAGAAACTGATTAAACCGGAGAACGAACCGGAGGACGATTCTGATCGAGGAGAAGATAGAGAGAGTACGAAAGCAGTCAACTTTGGAATCGTTATCCTCCTCCTAGGAATCGGAGTCAGCAGCGCGTGAGTCGCCAACATCAGTTTTTTATTTTTTTTTTATTTGCTTTTTCTATTGAGCTATTTGGGTGAATATACATGAATAGAAAGATAACTAGGAATTCAGGCAAGAAAAATATAAATTAGCTATACAGGTAAACAAATGAAAGGGAAGTTACCTAATTGTCCTGCAATTGAAGTTAATAGGTCTGCACAGATGAATTTAAGTTATTTTACGAAACATTTTTTAGTTAATAATAATAATTCATTAACATCGGAAAAACAAAACGAACAGTCGACAAAAGACACAGAACGCAACCAGTTTACGGGTGAAACAATAGACCATGGTTACATGAACAAAAATGGCAAATCTAACAAAGATACAATTTATTACAAGAAATGAGAACTCGGAAAAAAAATGGGCACACTAGCTACTCCGATTGAACACTGATTGCTTTCAAATCGGATTATTCGGAACTACACCATCGCGGGTGTCCGAGACCAGCTGAACGACCGTCATCGTATAACGCCAGCGTCGGAGGTGTTTCGCGGCCGCCAACACCAGTCCCCAAAGGAGGTCGGGATCCCAACAAACCCTAGCCGCCGCAGTCGTGATTGGAGCTCGCCTTCTCTCGCAAGTTCGAGGATCTTGCGCCTCTCAGCAATCTACCAGTCATGAGGGTATGCCGCACTGGAGAATGAATGTCTTGGAGAACCACTATCTCCAAGAAAAGATCCATTGCAAACACGAAGTAAAGCCAAATTAAACAAAATGATGCAATTTCAACTGTTAAGTTACAAAACCAAACCTTGACCAAGTGAACTATCTGTTCACATTCTTGTATATCACACTACTCATAACTATCTTTACAGCACACAAACTTAAAAGCAGTACACGAAACTCTGAGAACTGAAGCTTACGTGTTAATGAGCCACAGATCAGCATCCTCAGGTACTTCTGTTAACCCGTAACCAAATGCAGTTACTGTCCAGCCATATACTCACTATCACTTTGAAGAATAACATGAAACAACAGTAAGATCAATCGCTTCATGAAACTTAGCTAAAACATATCATGAGCTCAACCACTACAGTATTCTGATGAGGCAATCAAGAACTCAAAATTACAATCAAATACTGAACAATTTACTATAGCTAACTTACATGATTATGTGAACATCCAAACGTCTTGATGTAAATCGTCTGCACAAAACGATCGAGTATATGTAAGTGCATCTACAAGACGTTAACATATATAGAAATCGAAGCAAATGATAAACTGAGATTCGAGAGAGTGGAAGAGAATGACCTGAGTTCCAAGGATCTTCATAGATGGTGGAGCGAGCGAATCGCGATTCGAATCAGGACAAACCCTGACACTCCGATGGCTAACTAGCGGAGTCCGACGGCGTCACCGTCGCCTTCTAACAGTGACAATCACTGCCGTAACGATGAATCTGGGGAAAAGAAAGAACATGATTCTGGAAAAAAGAAAGAACATGAAAGACGATTCTGGAGAAAAATCAAAGAAATTGAGAAACATAATGATAACAATTAGCAAGAGAAAAATCTGGGAGATGGAAAAAGTAAAGAGAAATGATTTTTTTATCTTGATTGTAATTATATTCCCTCTTGACAACGAAGAGAAAAATAATTTTTACATGGAGACATGTTGGTTAATACATTTTTTGATGTCTGAGAAAAGAAAAATAATTATTTATGTGAGATAGCTAGAGTAACTGTAAGTGTAGACATAAGGGTATGTCAGGTATATTTAAAAGAAGAACAGTGCACATACCAAATAGTTAATTAAACTTCATTTTGTGTATATAGCATGCAATTGCTCTTTTCTATTAGAAATGAAAAGATTTTTATCCAAAAAAAAAAATCTTTGAATTTAAATTAGTTTGGGTTCAGTAGTCGTAGAGACATTATCCATCCTTGAGGAAGGACCTGAATTTGAAAGGGTACTACTACTACTGTCCACACGAGGTGTTACAACTTGCACTTAAAACATCCTTGAGTAATGATGACCAATAGCTTATGTCGTTTTGGACTTAGTTGAATTCGGGTTTGGAATAGCTTATGTCTCCATCTAAACTTTTGATGTGGAACTCTTGGTGAATAAGTCAGAAACGACATAAGCTAGTCCTTTTTCTTGGTGAATAAGTCAGAAACGACATAAGCTAGTCCTTTTTCTTGGTGAATAAGTCCAAAACGACATAAGCTATTCCAAAACCGAATTCAACTAAGGAAAACGAAAACGAGTCGAGAGAAAAGAAACGCGTACAAGATAAAAGCTGTGACACATTTGTGTATTCAAAACATATAGAAATTATTGAGGTTTTTATTCAAGCAAATAAAACACACACTTGAATGATTGTGTTATTTCATCTTTGTATGCTTTATTTATATTTTCTTTTTACTAGTACAACAACATCCTTTGATATCATAACAAATGCCAAATGAGTATTTATGCGCTCTACAAAAGTTAGGGCAACCAAAGAGAAATTCCTTTTCACATGGACTGATTCCTCCAAAGCAATCTCCCTCTTCTCCTTCTATTTCATAACCTGTTTATCAATAAAATAAATCATTAATCCAATATATATATACATGATAAAATCAGTTTTTTTTTTCTAAAACAAATAACTGAAAATAATTTATTTACCTAGAGGAGGAATTGCATGAGTTACAGATGCAAATAAAAGGATGGTGAAAACAAATGCGACTATAGATTTTACGGTAACTGCCATTTTTTATGGTGTTCCTAATTTTTTCTGTCGAATACTGTATATTACCGAAGACTGATATCTTATATATATACTAACACAAACACAATAAGTCGATGAATAGTTGTCCTCGTCAAGTATAAAGAAAGAATATAATCTTTATGATAAAGTAAAGAAAATCAAATAAAATATTTTTTGCCTAATAAGATTTGAACATCGGATCACATATATATATATTTTCCATGTATAGTTTTTTGACATCATTTTTCCATGTATTTAAATATGCTTCTTTTATTGTCTAATACGATTTGAACATTGATAAAAACAAATATATTCTTTTCATATATAGTTGAATATGCATTTTTACCGGCTTTTTAGTGATTTAAACCTCCAACTACTTTTAAATCGGAAGAAAAACCTCCAACTAAAATTTTATGTTTTTAAACCTTTGACTAAATTTTTTTACTGTATTAATTATTTAGTTAATAATTCTATTTAAATAAGGATTTTTAATGATTTAAACCCTCAATTATTTTTAAATCGAAAGAAAAACTTCCAATTATTATTTTATGTTTTTAAACCCTCAACCAAGGTTTTTTCAGTGTATTAACCCTTCTGTTAATGTTTCTCTCAAAAGTGGATGTAAAACGTTAACTGAAACGCCGAGTTTTATTAAAATGGGAAACAGTATTTAGTTATAAGAAAAACAACATGTAGTTTGTAAATAACGTCGTTTAATAACAAAAAAATTACGCTCGCCTTGATTTGAACCCGTCCCATCATTCTCGCTTGCACTCAGAATCAATCAATTGCCGCTTGGACTAGTTGAGATTTCTAGTAATCTTTTATGACTTTATTTATTTATTCATGCCTCCTTGCCGGATTTGATGGTAGGGTTCTTGTTCGTAGTCGGTGGCTGGATAATCGATGGTAGCAGGTGAAGAAGCCGTCACTTTCGAAAACTCCCAAGAATTTCGACATGAGAAGAATAGACTGGAAGACGGTTTAGACACGTGGCTCTATATTATTGCAGAGACGAAGTTTGAAGAGATTAAAAAAGTCTGCATCGTCATCTTCATTTTTCAATTGAGAAAATCACCAAAAAAACTCTGAACTTTCAAAAAAAAGCAAAAAAAAACTCCAACTCATATATGAGCAATTTAAATCTCCCACTTTTGAATATTGGCCATTTTAATCTTATTTTTATGTTGACTCAGCCATTTTAACTCAGCAATAGTCAACTGTTAAATTTAATTAATTAACACTTAACGTCTGTTAAATATGTAAAGCTACGCAGTTTTAAGTAATTAAAAAGATGCAATAAGAAAAACTAAAATCTACCGAGTAACTTTCAAATGGACATAATGACTTTATCTGACTTTAACGAAGAGGAGAAGATCATATCGAACTCGTACTTGTCTTCATTTGGCTGGTACTAAACATATAATTTGAAAAACCAATAGTTAGTTTCTTGTGAGTCAAGGAATTAAATCGTAAGACTAAAACATAGTCGGTTTATCTTATTTGTTTCGTCAGCAGCTACATCCGTTAATCAACACAATATTTTTTTTAGTTTCTGTAAATATGATGTCATGACGCCTGAGCTCCAGAAGATCCGACGTCTCCTCCTCTGTCTAAGACTTTATTATCCGCCTGATGGATTCATCCTCTTCTCGCTGCATCTGTGCCATTTTATTTTCTCTGCAAAACTCTGTTAATTAACATGAGAACGGACTATTTACGGCTAATTTAGAACAACCAAATTCTGAGCCTACGAACTAATGATTTATAACTACAGAGACTGACTTGAGGCTGAGGAAGGGAACAAGGGATAGTTTCAAAACAGTTTTTAACTCGAATCAGACATGGCCCTTAACACGGCTCTGGGTCGCAAAGGTTCGATCGTCTTCCCGGATCTTTTCTCAGCAGCTATACCTAAATTCTCAGTCATCACATGGATTGCAGTCCATGAACGTACGGTAACGGGAGAGAGAGTTAAGATGGAATTCTCAAGTTGATGCATCGTGTAGTCTTTGCACACACACACAGCCATATATTTTTTTATTTTGTGGAAAGGATGGTGGACGATACGAAAACGTAATGTCAAACTTAACATATTCAAAGAAGTAAAAGAGTAAGTTTAAAACATGGATATCCGTAGCTGAGTTAAACACTGAAAAACATAGCTAAATTCAAACACGTGAATAAGTTCAAACACACGTGAAATAGATAAAACAAAGACACAATCACACTTGAGGCTGAGATGGTCCTTGTGCTTGAGATAGATCTCCCTACAAAAAATAACATACTGGTTAAAACTGATCGAAACAGAATCCTTTTAATTAGTATTTAAACAATGAGCATCATACCGAAATCTCTTTTCTTGGTCGACCTCTTGGTCTTTTGGGCGCATTCTCAACTTTCTCATTAGGACAAGTCTGAATGTTATGACCTTGTTCTCGACAGTTAGAGCAAGTTATGATACGTCCGTCCCTGCTTAACTTGTTCTTGTTGGATAAAGATGAGGATTCATTAAGACCTTTCTTCCTATCATGATTGCTTGGTCTTCCACGTTTTCCTAGTCTAAATGGTGGTGGAAGAACTCCTATCCTACCCAATCTAGGCCACAACTTCATACCTTGGACAGGTTTGATTCCTCGACTATACGTTTGTCGCCACTTTATTGTTGTGTAGTAATCAACCACAAAATCATCAAACCTAACCTTCTTTGCAATTATGACACAAGCAGCATGTATACAAGGAATTCCTGTCACCTGCCATTTCATACAACCGCATGTTCGCAAGTTCATGTCCACGCTATATGTAACACCATGATGCTCAATCTCATGGTAATCTCCACACGCTAAGTGCCTTATGCAATCTTTTGCCTTCTCCTTTGTCAGTTCAATCTCAGTATGTGCCCTTTTAGTAAACTTAGTCTTCAGCCTACTAGAAATAATAGCCCTCTTTGCATTACGAACCATACACTGCTTCCTAATATCCTCTAACATGTCGAGTAGTGGTTTTTTCCTTGCTTCCCTTATGGTTTTATTGAACGACTCACATAGATTGTTCAAGTTGTCATTGCAGCATGATCCTTGTCTAAAGAAAGCTCTAGACCATGTTGGAGGATTTTGGAGAAGAAGAGTGTCATGCGCACCTTTGTTGTACTTCTTAAGTGCTTCCAAAGCATCCTCATACTCTCCTTTAGTGTAGCAGTGTGCTATGATCCAGAACATACGCTCTAATTGTGGATCTTTACTATCTCTCTTCCAGTTAGATAGAATGTGTCTTGCACACATACGGTGTTCAGCTTCAGGTAGTTCATTTTTAACAGCATTCACCAAACCCTACATACCATTAAAAATTTTAGTTACATTAATAATGAAAACAGAATGAAATACTTCTAAGCATTAACTACTAACCTTTTGTTTGTCTGATATGATGGTGAATCTAGCTCCATCTTGTAGTCCAAGGTCTTCCTTCAAGTGTTTAACAAACCACTCCCAATTGATGTTGTTCTCCACTTCCACCACAGCCCAAGCTATTGGAACAATCCTGTTGTCACCATCTCGTCCAATCGCAGCCAACAAGTGTCCTTTGATATCCCATTTCAGAAATGCCCCATCTAAACCTATGATTGGCCTACATGTTTCAATCCAAGTCTCTCGCTGAGCTGCGAAACACATGTACAGACGGTCAAACCTCTGTTTGCTCTGTAAAACTGGTCCTGGAACAGTTTCAATCTCCATGGTCGAGTAAGGATTTCTGTGAAGAATCTCCGCTTGGTAATCCCAAATACGAGAAAAATGAGCTTCATGGCTTGCTTTTCTTTGTCTGTAAAGTTTAGACTTAGCTTTTNTGGTCCTGGAACAGTTTCAATCTCCATGGTCGAGTAAGGATTTCTGTGAAGAATCTCCGCTTTGTAGTCCCAAATACGAGAAAAATGAGCTTCATGGCTTGCTTTTCTTTGTCTGTAAAGTTTAGACTTAGCTTTGCCACATTGTTCTTCTGTGACAATTAGATTATATTCTCTCTTTATCTCATTAGCCATCTCAGTCCTTGTGAGCTTTGGATTCAGTCTTAACCTTTCTTCAAACAACATAGCAATTGAAGATGTCTTCAACATCTTGGAGTATCCTGATCTTAAGCAAGTATGCTCATTCACATAAACTTTAATCTGCATCTTATGTCTTCTCCTTTCATAAGAACAATATATTCTCCAAGGACACTTAGACTCTACATCAGAGCACTTTGCACCAAGTTGCCTAGCACATGATTTGTACAATTTGATGTCGTACCTTGTTCTTAGTGAATACCTTAGGAGAGCCACTTTGAAATCAGATGCACAACCATACATCTTCCCCAAATACAAAAGTTCTTCACAGCCTTGTGTATTTGCTACCTCTTCCCTACGCTCCAACTCTTCTTCATCGTCATCAGACGACAATGGATCGGGAATAGTATCATCATTCCAAATGTCATCTCCACTGTCCCCATCATAACTATCCACCTCATCTGGGACAACATCTCCGAACTGGTCTCGTAAGTCTCCGACAATTTCTTCTTCGACACCTATACCATTCTCCTCAACCTCATTCTCAAAAAAATCTTCAGCCTCGTCTTCCACAACCTCACAATCGTCATTCTGTCCCACAGCTCGATCATTACCTCTGATATCGACAACTCTCTCCTCGCCGTCACCGGATCCACCTGTGTAACGAACACGACCAAATTGCCTAGTCTTAGCCATTCTTTACAGCTGCAGTCTCAGAGAAGTTTCTGTCACAAGAGTTGGGGATGAAGGAGTTAGGGTTCGACGGCTTTTCCCCTTACGTATTGAACTATTTCTTTTAATTATTAAAACTACGTAGTTTCATAACTTAACAGACGTTTTGTTTTTATAAATCAAAGTTAACGTGGACTATTTTTAAGTTAAAATGGCCAAGTCAACAGAAAAACAAGATTAAAATGACCACTGTTCAAAAGTTGGATATTTAAATTACTCAACTAAGAGTTGACACTTCTTTTGGCTTTTTTTTGAAAGTTTAGAGTTTTTTTGGTGTTTTTCTCTTTTTCAATTAGAAATTTGCAAAGTTTGATTCTTCTTCATCTTTTTTTTGGGTCAAATTATTCATCTTTCTTTGGGAATTTCCAGGAAAATCTTCATGTTTCCTCATTGTTGCGTGGATTGATTCATATCATATCAGTTTCGTAAAAAAAAAATCATATCAGTCTTTGCTAGCGAGAAGTGATTCATTGTTTGAACGGATTGTGTTTGTTCTGAGACGGAGGAATATAAATAAATAAATTAAAGTGGTAAATAACAAAAAGTTTCAACTAGTCTAAGTGGAAAACGATATATCGCGAGTGCAAGGAATCCGGGTTCGAGATAAGATGAGATCAATTTTGTTTTGTTAATGAACGGAGTCGTTTACAAATTACGTGTTGTTTTCTGTTAAACTACATGCCATTTTCTCCTTTTAATAAAACTCAGCGTTTTAATTAACGGAAATATTAACAGAAGGTTTAATACATGGTTTTTATTAATTAATTCCCCCAACAAAAGATTTTTCGTAAAAAATCTCCCCAAGTATTCATATAGAAATTATCTAAACTATTAAAACAGAAGTACAAAAATTACTTGACCCTGATTTTTGCACAATAATTACTAAAAATGCCACTGACATAAAAACTCAGAATATTTATTATTTACTAAACCGAGATTCTCGAATGGTTCATCACAATACCACAACCGATTTTAGATTGTTACTTAACCACAGCCGATTTTAATGCCTTTTCATTACTCACAGAGATAAACAAAATACGAGATTAATTTTTTTGATTTTGTTGTTCAATCTTCGCATAGGACATAATGATCGTCGATTGCTTTACTAATCCGAGAGTTCAGACAAAAGGAGTATGTCGGCAAATTTTTGTCTTTTTACTTGCATTTTCTGATTTTTTTTTATAATACTGAACTGGCAGTTTTTTTCTATTTTTTATTTTAACATATGACAAATATAAAAAATACTTTTGGGCAATCTTTATGTTATATAAAATTGTGATGCATAAAGCCCAATAATTCAGTGTTCAATCCTCAGTTACAAAGTGTGGACTTCTAATATAAAATTATTATAGAATTAAAGTTCAATTCTCAATTTTAAAATCTATTAATAAATTTGGTAAATATACAACTTTAATAATATGTATTAATTGTATTCATATTTTATTCACATTAATTGTAAATAAATTATATAATCTCCATTACGAAATTATAATTGTAAAACTAATTAAAAAGTAATACAGTATAAATTATAAAATTAAAAAAAAACAGATTTAAAACAAACAAAACTCACGCCTTGAAAGCACGGATCAAAACCTAGTTGAGTTTGTTATTCAAACAAATAAAACACACACTTGAATGATTGTGTTATTTCATCTTTGTATGCTTTATTTATATTTTCTTTTTACCAGTACAACAACATCCTTTGATATCATAACAAATGCCAAATGAGTATTTATGCGCTCTGCAAAAGTCAGGGCAACCAAAGAGAAATTCCTTCTCACATGGACTGATTCCTCCAAAGCAATCCCCCTCTTCTCCTTCTATTCCATAACCTGTTTATCAATAAAATAAATCATTAATCCAATATATATATATATATATATACATGATAAAATCAGTTTTTTTTTTCTAAAACAAATAACTGAAAATATGTTTTTTTACCTAGAGGAGGAATTGCATGAGTTACAGATGCGAATAAAAGGATGGTGAAAACAAATGCGACTATAGATTTTACGGTGACTGCCATTTTTTTATGGTGTTCTTAATCTTTTCTGTCGAGTACTGTAATATTACCGAAGATTGATATCTTATATATATACTAACACAAACACAATAAGTCAATAAATAGTTGTCCTGGTCAAATATAAAGAAAGAATATAATCTTTATTATAAAGTAAAGAACATCAAATAAAATATTTGTTGCCTAATAAGATTTGAACATCGTATCACATATATATATTTTCCATGTATAGTTTTTTGACATCATTTTTCCATGTATATTTACATATGCTTCTTTTATTGTCTAATACGATTGATGGGATTTTAATGATTTAAACTTCCAACTACTTTTAAATCGGAAGAAAAATCTTCAACTAAAATTTTATGTTTTTAAACTTTTAACTAAAATTTTTTACTGTATTAATTATTTCGTTAACAATTCTGTTTAAATAAATGTAAAACGTTCTTTTAAAACGCTGAGTTTCATTTAAAAAGAAAAACGACATGTAACTACAAAAAAAACATGTTGTTTGTAAACGATGTCCTTTAGTAACTAAAAAGTAAGAAAGAGAATATATAAATAAAGAGGTGGATATAAACAAGCATTCTTATTTAGTCGAAGTGGCAAATGACATATTCCCTCTTCAAAGAGACCTGAGTTCGAACCGAGGTGAGGTTTGTTTTCTTTTTTTAAAAAAAAAATTTAGTTGAAAGTTTAAAAACATAAATTTTAGTTGAAAGTTTTTCTTCCGATTTAAAAATGATTGGAGGGTTAAATCACTAAAACCCCTTTTTTGCCTAATAACACTTTTTAGTTCAAATACATATATTAGAAGACCAAACGTATTGTGTTACTTATAGGATTCAGTACCATCTCATCATCGCTCTGAACCAAAAAAAAGTTAAAACTGTAGCAACGTTTAAGGAAGCCGCAAGAACACCCATCACCAAGCAATGCTGTTTGTCAAAAAAAAAATAACAACCAAGAAACAGATCAAATTCTCCATTGAGCAGTCATGATAAGAGCTGGAGAGTGTATTTTAGAAAGAGGAACCGTGAGAAGAAGAACAGCGGATCAGTCCAGCATGGAGGAGCTCTGGATGAGTGATCATCGAAACCACTTATCCTAACGGTTTCACGCGGGAGTCTGTTACAAGTTGGAAGAGTCGTTACGTTTTAGAGTTTGTATAAATAGAGGGCTTAATTCTGATTGTAATTCTGATTAGGGCTTAGTTTGTACTTAGCAAATTATACGTTGTGCTCTATAAAGTCATCACATCTCTTTAGTAGTAAGATTGTATCCTTTTGAGCAAGGAATCCAAAGAAGCTACAACTCTGTTCCGCTGAAAGATTCAAGACCAAGGGAAAGCCTGAAACCTGAACTGAAACAACAAGAAGTTGTACATCACTCAGCAAATTAGAACCCTCAACATTAGTTAGCTTTGACTTGTAATTTTCCAAAAGGCAAACTGCTTATTTTCTGTGCCCATTAAAAAAACCATCACACTTGTAACTTGACAGTCAGTACACTACACCAGAACAATACATCAACCGAAACTCAGTTTTCATTACATCCTATTTATTGACTGATTATAGAAATCTTACAACTATTGTTTATTCAACCAATAACAAACCATAAAGAATGGTTTAGCACACTTCGAGGTAACACAAAACCGGAATGCACCTGCAATCAAACTAAATACCAAGGGAAGCAGTGTCTTCTACCACCTGAGCCCCCCAAATGAGGCATTGGATCGCTAGAAGACCATAATAGATTAGATTCCAGCCGGCAGGTATAATCCACGTCTTCGTTCTTTCAGTTGCATAGAAATAAACCTGGTACAGAGACATAAGAAGATTAGCATATATTGATTTTGCAGTTTCAAGTCAATTAGTCTGATTTTAATTACCTCAAAAGCAATCAATGCAGTGGAAAGAAGAACATATATACCAAAGGCGTTGGTTGTGTTCCAGTAAAGCCGAAGTTTAGCAATGCTCCTCTCAATCTGCAATAAAACATTAAGAGTATTAGACAAATGAAATATTTTGAAGAGGTAACAAGAAGTCTTTATACCTGAAGCTTCTTAAGATTTCTCGCCAAGGCTGAGAAAATCAAGAGTATGAAGCACAAATCCAAAGAAGCCACCAGAAGCAGTAAAGACTTTCCTGGGAAGTTACCCAGGTGCTCAAAAACCTCATGAGCCGAAGATGCCGCGAGATAAATGACTCCCAGTCCAAGAAGAAGAGACTTATCACGGCGGTTGGTCTTGAAACCGAGAGAGACGACTGACAGAAGAACTCTGGAGACAGTCCTTTTGATGCTAGTGAAGCTCACGACCCACAAGGCAAGTCCCACTGGCCTTCTTCCTATCGAGTTTAAGACAAAGCACTCGAAGCAATGTGTAGCCATCTCACACATGCCAAGGATTATCACTAAACCCACAAGCCAGTGAATCTGGCTAGTACCTCCTATATGCTTACCCAACAGGAGAAACCACACTATGGCGAGGAAGAGGTAGAATAGTGACATAAACCCAAAAAACTGTCTCAGAGGAGCCACCTTTGCCGGTGAATAGCCTAATGGGGTTTTCCAAACTGTTTTGCCTCTGATGACTGTGCCACTCAATGCGGGGTCACATATGATGAAGTATACAGAGTAGACACCTGACTTGTTTAAAACAACGGTCTCTGGGGACATGGTGGCTTCTGTTTTATTCCCTGCAAAGAAAGTGTTGATCTTTCTAGGCCAGTCAGGTTCCGCAGGGTCTCTCGTGATGATGACTTCGCCTAAATTGCAAGAACCGGAATCAGCAAGCTCCGGGGTGCAACAGAGAAGTGGATCAGTTCTAGAACCAATTCTATAGCGGTCTTTCTCCTCGAGTACAATGGCTTCAACCAGACCTGTAGCAGACTGCATAGGATTCTGCTTCCAGGCAGACTCAGCTGTCCTAGCGAACGTCACGTACTCAAACCTAAAAGGAAGAAGACAACATCAGGAAAGTTAAATACAATGGACATGATGGTGTGTTTGTTACTTTGTACAAGTAAATGCTCTGTGTTTTACTCTCTGCTTTATTCATATTCAATAGAGAAAGAGGCGTATAAACAAGAGTAACAAGAAATATCCTAAAACAAAGCAACTAACATCAATAAGAAAACTAGCAAACTTGGACAGTAATACTCGGTCGTTACTCGTTAGTGACCACAACCAAAGACCAAAATCAAACTAACTTAAAGACACTTCAAATGAACAAGGACTCCTAACGTACTCGACTTGGATTTGCTCTAACAACTTTCTCATCAAGCAAATGCTAGGAATCGTCTAGATATCAGATTCATTGAGAAGAAAAGTAACCAAGCCAGGAAACAAACATATCCAGTCAAATTATAAGCAAAACAGCCACAACAGCATCAGGCTTTTGGTTACTGCCTCTTGTGTCACATTCTGTTGAACAACAGAGCAACGGTCACTTGTGCAGGACAAGAAGAACAGAAGCTGCTCTGTGTACAGAAAGACTCTGTAACATCCAGACCGCTAATCGGTTTGATGCTCTCATGGACAAGGAGATCACGATACCTAATCTAGGGCTTATGTTCTAGGGTTTTCAGTAATGTTGTGTAAAATATGAACTAAACAGTGTAATGTGTTCCTCAAGCGAAATGTATGAAAAGATTATGAAAGCTCTCTCTCCTTTATCAACATTCGACTTCTCTAAGCTCAACTTTCACAAACTTAGAACTCAAGAAAAGGGGTTAGGGTTACCTTATGAAGGAGGAAGCAGAAAGGCCTTCGATTCCGCCTTGAAAATACTGACCATTGAGTTTGGGTGTGAATGTCTGGTTCTCGTAGACGTGAACGTAAGCTTCTGCCGCCGAGATCATCAGCATAAAGAAAGCTATCCAAGTCCGATTCCCCATTAGCTTGTTCTATACGGAAACGCGGAAGACACTCACGAATTTTCTAAAGCGAAAGAGGAAGAAAATTTCGAACGGAATCACGAACGCAGAGGAGAGGCGGAGACGATGATTGACAGAAGAACTGATAATGACGGTCCAGTTACTAGGATTCTTCTCTCTACTCACGGGCGCGTCACTTCGCAACATCGTTTTTATTCAAAAAAAGAAATTACTTTGTCGCATTCATAAGTTTTGTTTTGTGAAGATGAATTGGTTTTGGTAACTTGTTGGATTGTTGTGAAGCCATGGCTTCTTTTTTTGTCTATCTGATGAGATGTATGTTTGAAACCCCCACTTGCTTTGTGAGTCGGACTCTCTCACTCACTCTCACAACCTCATAACTTTTTTTCTTTTTGGGGTTTGTGAATTTGCCTACTGGTGGTGTCTTTCTCTTTGAGTTTTAGTTGCTGACCTGTTTGGGTGCAGAGTTCGTAAGATATAATAGTAATACTTTTGATTTAAAAAAAAAAAAAGAGAAAGAGTCTTAAAAGTTTTAAATTTTTAATTTTTAATTTCGGCTCAGTTTTCAATCGGCAACAATTAATGGCTTCTTCGCTCATCAGGAGTTGCTCTCGTCGTGCCGTTAGAACCATAACCGCCGGCCGGTTCATGAGCAACGTACCGGAGAATACCGTCTACGGAGGACCCAAACCGCAGACCCCGAACCAGAGAGTCACTCTCACGCAGCTGAGGCAGAAACATCGGAAAGGCGAGCCGATTACCGTCGTCACCGGTTACGATTATCCTTCCGCCGTTCACATCGATACGGCTGGGATCGATGTCTGTCTCGTCGGAGATTCGGCTTCGATGGTTGTGCATGGCTACGACACCACTCTTCCTATCTCCTTGGACGAGATGCTCGTTCACTGCCGCGCCGTTGCCCGTGGAGCCAAAAGGCCGCTTCTTGTCGGCGATTTGCCGTTTGGTACTTACGAGTCCAGCACCAATCAGGTGAATAACAGTTCCATTACAGTCGAAATGTGGATGCTTGTATTTAACTAATCTCTTTGGAACAGCATCAAGTTGTGTTCTTTTTGCCCTTTCAGACATTTATTGTTTGAGCAAAGCATTAGTTTGTAGATTCATTAAGCTTTAGTTCAAATTATGAAAAGGCGGTTGATAACCCTTTAATGACACTTGAAACTTCTTTTGGCCCTTTTAAGTAATTGTATTGTGCAAAACACCAGTTTGGTTGATTAAGTTCTGGTTCGAATGATGAGCAGGCGGTTGATAAGCTTTTAAGTACAGTTGAAATGTGGATGTTTTTGTTTAGCTAATCTCTTTGAAACAGCACCATGTTGTGTTCTTTTGGTACTTTTGGGACTTGTACTCTTTGAGCAAAGCAGTAGTTTGGTTGGTTAAGTTTTGTTTGACATGATGGGCAGGCGGTTGATACTGCAGTTAGAGTGCTGAAAGAAGGAGGAATGGATGCTATTAAACTTGAAGGAGGTTCACCTTCAAGGATTACTGCTGCAAAATCCATTGTGGAAGCAGGGATTGCTGTTATGGGACATGTTGGTTTGACTCCTCAAGCTATCAGTGTTCTTGGTGGTTTCAGACCACAAGGGAGAAACATAGCTAGTGCTGTTAAGGTCTGATAACTAAGAGTTCATGTTTGTGCTCGTTTGTTTTTTGAAGCTGCGATGAAAATTTTATTTTTTGTCTCTTTATTTTTGGTGGGATTAGGTTGTGGAAACTGCAATGGCTTTACAAGAAGCTGGATGTTTTTCGGTTGTGTTAGAATGTGTTCCGCCTCCTGTCGCTGCTGCTGCAACCTCTGCTCTCAATATTCCAACCATTGGCATAGGAGCTGGCCCTTTCTGCAGTGGACAAGTTCGTTTTCACACTCTCTTACATTGTCTTATACTCTTATTGAGAACAATTATGTTTTTTCGAGTTTTGCGTCCTTATCATGATCAATCAACTATGTCATATTGTTTTGGTTTGTGGCTGCAGGTTTTAGTGTACCATGATCTCCTGGGAATGATGCAGCATCCACATCATGCTAAGGTCAAATTCAGAACTAGCGAACCATCATCATCATGCTTCTTCTTTTTTTAAATAGTTTTCCCTTTCATTGTCAGGTCACTCCAAAGTTTTGCAAGCAGTACGCTCAAGTAGGAGAAGTGATCAACAAAGCACTCTTGGAGTATAAGGAAGAAGTAACCAAACACTCCTTTCCAGGTCCTTCTCACAGTCCTTACAAGATCTCCTCAAACGACCTCGACGGATTCTTGAGCGAGCTACAAAAAATGGGACTAGATAAAGCTGCTTCTGATGCTGCAGCATCTGCTGAAAAGATGGACTCGTCAGATCCAGTGTCTTCTCAGTGACAAAGCTGTAGAAACTCTCATACCTCTCAGCATCTTCATTTTGAGTTAGTTAAGACATGGTTTGAAGAAATAAAAGTCCTTTTGTAGCACTTGTTAGGAGTTTTGCTGGGTAGCATTTGACTTGATAATAAAAGAGTGTTGTGTCAACGATTAGTAAAAGTAAGTGCTAGTTTATACGAAACAAGTAAAGGTTTGTCCTCCAACTGTAATAATCCTTTTTATAATAATAATATAATAATCCTTCTCGGGCCTCAATATGTCCAAAGGCCTCGTGAAAGCCCATTAGAGTGCCAATCAAACCCGCCGATCAGAGTTAGTCGTCTCATTTTCTCCCGGCGGCCGTCGTCTTGTTCAAAACCTCTGAAAAGATGAGTAATTTGCTATCTCTTTCCCGGCGCCGGAACTCCTACAATCTCCTCAATTATCCCCGAATCCTCCGTCGATTCTCCGCCGATGCTGACCCACCGCCCGGAATCAAACCGGAGAGCCAAGAATCCGCAGAAGTCCGGTTATTAGAGAATCTCCGTAAAATCCCACATCACGATTGGGCGTCAAGCGAGACGCTTTCTTCTCTCCTCGCATCTTCTTCCTCCTCTGTACCTCCTCTAGCATTCTCTCAAATCACCCGCCGTCTCGGATCCTACTCTCTAGCACTCTCCTTCTTCCACTACCTCGACGCGAAATCTCAGTCTCTGAACCGCCGCGA
>OVBX01003187.1:0-17629 GCA_900406325.1 Erucastrum elatum | reverse complement strand
TTAGTTTTCCTACGTTTTACTTAGTAATATTTGACGGTGCGAATTTCGGTTCCCACACTCTTATGAATCTCCATATAAACCCGTCAGTATTTGCGAATGATCCTAATTACATTATGCCATCACAAGCTAAACAGGTTTTCTACTCTAGAGAGGAAGAGAGCTCGCCTTGGTATGTTGTTATGAGAGCACATCCGAGAGGTTATCATGAGTTAGAGTCAGAAGCAGAGAATTATTCTGCAACATTAACAGCTCAGCATGACGAAGAAATGGGAGATGAAGATGACGAGAGTTTCTGTGTTAGGAATGATTGTGAGGGTGTTCTAATATAATAGTAATGATGAGTTGTTGTTTTTTTGTTTTCAGGACCATGAATTCGCAGGCTTTAACTGAGAAGTGCTGTCGCAGTAAACGTCAAGCAGGTATTTTCATAACTCTATATAGGTATACATCACAAAGTCCAAAATTTTGTAACGTTATCAACTTGAATATGTTTAACAGGGAAGATTCAACTTGACAGAAGAATGGCAAAAAGAGGGAGTCTTTAAGCAGATGGGTTGTTTGTGGAGGGCATCTAAATCCAGACTTTCATCAAAAGTTAGAGCAACAAAAAACAAGGCTCAACTTCAGATAATAAAGCCCAGCAACATACAATCTTCTACAGCGTGGAACAATTGGGTTAAAGGAAGATGTACTACTGCTTTCAAGGTTATATAAACTGTGGATTAATTACATAAAGAGTAATGATATTAGAAATATTTGTATGTACTGATATTATGTTAGTGAATTCTGTTTGTGTAGGAACAAAGTGATAAATACAGGGAACTCAGGAAGGGGCAAATACCTCACACAACTAGCCGTAAAGGCATGATTCGACTGGCAAATAAGATGGTATGTTTCTCAGTATTTTTGATATATGCTTAACTTCAACTGTTGAGAACAATTTCATTTAACTTGTAGAGGAAAAATAGTACTGATCCTATAAAAGTTACTAGAACTAAGGTCTGGGTAGCTGGTCATACGCATTCTGATGGAAGACCCGTGAGTCAAGAATTTGCAGAAAAAATAGTAAGATAATTTTTGTTTTTACTGTAACTGAACTTTTTGTTTGCTTGTATTGGACACTTTACAAATGTGATGAGATTTTTGTAATGCATGAGAAGATTAAGATAATTGACAGTGAAATAGGTTCAAGTTCTGCAGACAATATAGGTGAAGATGCTGCAGTCAGGTTCTAGGAAAGGATAAATCTGGAAGAGTTAGGGGGATGGGCCGAGGGGTTACTGCAACCAAGTTGGCATTCTTACATGCTAGAGACTCCCATGCCAAGAAGCTTCAAGATACTGCTGATACTTTTGGAAAAGTTCAAATCTTCGATTACTGGAAAGTAGAGGATGATTTGTTTGCTGAGGGTGTTTTGATGTCGACTGAACCAACTGATCTCGTCAACGAAGTACCGCTTGGACCGAACGCTGCAATTCTGAGAGTTAAAAAGGTTATGAAATCTACTGCCTTCATCTGGAGACCTACGACTGAAATGACAAAGATGGGTGATACCCTACATGAGACAATTTCTTGGCCTCTCGATAAGATACAAATACCAGTTGAAGATTGACCTAAGGAATCAACCAAGAATTCCAATCAGGTATTTTATCTAACATCTTATTTCTTATATGACATTTCTGTTTTGCTGATACTTGGATTCAACGATGATATTGTCATGAATGTGTTTGTTATATTTTTTGGTTTTAGAGTGGAAGTAACAGCAGTGGTTGTAGCAGCAAAGGTGGTAAACAGAAGTGCGCTCTCATGGACTGTAACAACGCTGGACATAGAGTTGCTTTAGGTCGTGTGTTCTCGACTGATCCATCAGAGAAGGTGCATTTCGTTCCTTTGGGGCCGAATGCTTCTAAGGTCTGGGTAGAGGTTTCCGAGTTCGATGGGGCACCAGTGTGGAGGCCAAACTCTGAAATTGAATTCATAGGTGATGCGGTAGGAAGCACAGTGGCTTGGCCAAATGATAAGCTTGTTCTACTGTAAGACATATCAGTTACTTTTGAACTTCTTATGCTAGCTAGTACGTTGAACTACTTATGTGCTTTGCGGTTGTACCTTGAACTAATTGTGTGCTTTGCTTCAAGTAATATATAACAAGGATGTTTTATGATTAATGAAGTTTATGTTTCATAATAAAATTTGTATATAAATCTTAATCGAGAATATATAGGAAAATAATGTATAATTAAGTTGACAAAAAATAATATATATAAAAATATATATATATATATATATAAATATAAATATTTTTTATATTTCTATTTAATATATATAGCAAAAAACTTATATGCTATAATTGTTGTAAAATATATATAGCAAAATATTGAACTGCTATAATAGTATTATCAATAACAAAACGAAAACGCTATAACTATTATATTAAATAAAATTAATGAAACCCTATTAAAAAATATTTTATCGCAAAAAAAAGGCGCTATCGAATCTCAATAAATGATAGCAATACCAAAAACCGCTATCTATTGTATATGACCTACTATCACGGGCGATGATACAGCGTTTCTAAAACCGCTATTACATCGTTAAATAGTGTTTTTCGTCCGCTAGTAAAAGCCATTTTTCTTGTAGTGAGTTCACCTATCTCTCCACACGGAGCTCTCATCAACGAAATCAAAAGGAAAGGTGAAACTATGTTTTGTCCTTTCGATGTCTGAATCATTTTTGATTATATTGATTAGATTATTTGTGTTGGTTTATGCTTTATGATTTGTCTCTGTCTTTGTATCTTCAGATGGACGGATGAAGAGACTACGGCCGTAGTGATTGTGATCATTCGCGTCTGCAATAAAGGTACAAAGTACTCCAAATAAACGTCATGAATTGATATAATTTAGCAAGACAATGTATACCTAGTAAAATGAATTGATATATTGTGTCTCTTGATATAATGTTTCTTGTTTAATTGTTCTGTTACTTATTTGTGTTTTCTTGTAATGTCTGCTTGTATGTTGAGTTGTGTGGATCAAGGCTGATGAGGAAGTATCCGTCAAAGTAGAGGACGACATTACCTGGTGCAATATAGGTAAATGTCTTCATCTTTTAATGGCTTTGAAAGCTTTGTGGTTGAGGTAGCTAGTAAATGCTTTGGTTTGCATTGATGTTGGTAATTAATAGAAGTGATGGTATGTTTGCTCTGTTAAAATGGAAAATTGATTCTGTGTGTTCTGTTGGTTTATGGTTGTGTAATGGTAATTAATGGAAGTTAGATAAATGTCCACTCGAATTTGTTTCTTCTGTTTTGAGTGTTGAATGCGAGTGTTGAGGTTGCTCTTATATAAAACTCATTCATGCTATTCTAATTAAAACATATTCATATATGTTTTTTTCTCTTCTAGAAAACATTTAAAACTCTTTCTATCTGTTATTTCTCTCATCTCATGAACCGGAAATGGATTTTAATCCATTTATGGAGGCTGGTAACTTTGTTGATCTGCTTAACAGTCAAGGCACCGAGGATCCCAACTTCCGTGAAGACACTCAGCCCACTCGTAAAGAAAGAAGGACTTGGACGCCTAGAGATGATTTAGTGCTCATCAGCGCCTACTTGCTCAAGGAGAGTACCGTGGATTTTACGGGATGATAGGAAGCATCGATTGTATGCATTGGGAGTGGAAAAATTGTCCAACACTTGGAAAGGGTAATATTCTCGTGGTTCGGGTAAACCGACAATTGTTTTAGAAGCATTTGCTTCTTATGACCTCTGGATATGGCATGCGTTTTTGGACCTCCAGGTACCTTAAATGATATTAATTTTCTTGATCGTTCAACTGTTTTTGATGACATAATATATGGTTGAGCTCCTCGAGTCTCTTTCTATGTCAATGGAAGACAGTATCGCATGGCTTACTATCTTACCGATGGTATTTATCTGAGATGGAAAACTTTTATCCAATCTATTTCTAGTCCAGATGGAGAGAAAGCAGTTTTATTTGCTAAACGTCAAGAAGGTGTCCGAAAAGATGTTGAGCGTGCTTTCGGAGTCTTGCAAGCTCGGTTTGCCATTGTTAAGAATCTGGCACAGTGTTGGGATAAAATCAAAATTGAGAAGATTATGAGAGCATGTATCATACTCCATAATATGATAGTACAAGACGAATGACCTGAACACCCTCAATTTGATGATTCAAGGTTCCAACAAGGAGAAGACACCGGAACTTCAAATGCCAAAAAAGATTATCATATAGAGCCTTAAAATATCAAAAATATGATGGCTGTTCGAACTACAATGCGTGATATAGAAAGACATGAAAGACTCAAAGCTGATTTGGTTGAACATGTATGGAACAAATTTGGACATCAAGAATACAACAACTGAGTTCGGAATGTTTCTTTTAATTCTCTTTTCTTTTTTAAATTTCTATGTTTTTTTNTATGTTTTTTTAATAAATCTATGTTTAAACTTTTAAATTTTAATATGTTTTATATAATATGTAAGTTTTATCTTAAATAAAATAATGTTTAATATTTTTTTAACAACCCAAATGAAGAAACATGCATTGGAGGATAATTTTATAGAGGTTGCTTATATCAAGTGCTTTAACCACATTTATTACTAAAAAATTGAATAAGCCACCCAAAGAGTGTGGTTTGGGCTGAGGTTGCTCTAAGGGTGAAGATAGATATATGAATGATTGTGGGCCTTCGATCTAAATCAATCAATGGTCCAAAAAAACAATACAAATTGATTTTCTATTTGTTTACAGTTATTATAAAAATTATCCAAACTTTAGATAATTTGATAACATAATTTAAAATTTGAAATCTAATTTTTGTGATGAAATAAATGGTCTTCTTGCTAAATTTTGGTGGAGCTCTGGAGATAAAAGAATGGTATGCATTGGTATAGTTGGGACCGTCTCAGTGTGCCAAAGAAAGAAGGTGGTTTAGGATTCAGAGATCTACAGAAATTCAATCAAGCACTTTTAGGTAAACAAGTATGGAGGATCTTACAGCATCCAACAAGTTTGGTGGCTCGCATTCTAAAGGCTAGATATTTTCCAGAAGGTTCTATACTGACTGCAGTATTAAAGAAGAAACCGCTTATGCTTGGAAGTCACTACTCTATAGAAGGGATCTTCTTAAACAAGGAATGAGATTTATTATAGGTAATGGATCAACAGTTTGTATGTGGGACGATCCTTGGTTACCTACACATCCACCAAGAGCTCCTCATTCTATTCAAGTTGGAGCTTTATTAGAAAATGTCCAAGATTATATCAAAGAAGATGGAAGTGGTTGGAATGAAGAGAAGCTCAGAGAGATGGTAGTAAATGAAGATGTTGAAACGATCTTATCGCTGAAGATTAGCTCTAAGGCAGAGTTAGACTTGTTAGGTTGGCATTACACAGAAGATGGCATATATTCAGTTAAATCAGGGTATTGGTTAAGTACCCATCTACCGAGCAATGTGCCGGTTCTACAAACGTGGGGTGATCCTTTACTGAAACATAAGCTATGGAAGTGCACCTATCCTCCAAAGGTTAAACACTTTCTATGGAGGATGCTCTCGAGATCACTTGCGTTGGGTAGTAATCTTAAAAGAAGGCATATTACTCAGTATGATCAATGTACAAGATGTTGTCGAGCTCCAGAAACAGAGAAGCATTTGTTCTTTGAATGTCCTTATGCTAAAAAAATATGGCGTGCTTCAGGTATCAACCATTCAGTTTTATCTGATTCTACAAGTTCTTTGGAGGCAAAGATAGAGATATGTTTGCAATCTAATATATCATCGTCATTATCACATATAAAGGATATTATGATTTGCATTTTGTGGAGAATTTGGAAAAGTAGAAACCTCATAATTTTCCAACAAAAAAACCTTCAATGGTGGGTAGTGTTAAGACAAGCAAGAGATGATGCAAAGGAATGGGCTGAACATGGAAATGTTAAACAAGATAGATGTTATGGTGATACACAATCGGGTGGATTGTCTCCAGTTGCATGGAAACGTCCTAGAGAAGGATGGTTAAAGTGTAATTTTGATGGCTCTTTCGTAAATGATCAAGAACCAGCTCGAGGAGGATGGGTTGTAAGAGATTCAGCAGGAACATTTCTAAATGCAGGACATGCAGTGGGGAAGATTGTTTATTCACCTCTGGAATCAGAATTTCAAGCTCTACTGTTGGCATTACAATTCTGTTGTAGTCGAGGTTTCACCAGGGTAAGTTTTGAAGGAGACAACAAGACATTAATTGACGTGATGACATCAAAGTCTCTTCATTTTAGTTTATATAATTGGGTTAAAGAAGTTCGATGGTGGATGACAAAGTTCAATGATATTGAGATGCGATGGGTGAAGAGACAGGGTAATTTGGTGGCCGATAGACTTGCAAAGGAGGTCATTCCAGCAGGAATGTTATTTCAATCATATTATTATGTACCTCGATGTATAACCCAACTTTTGCATCAAGACTTTGTATGTATGGTTCTATAATATCAATAAGATGAGTTATAAAAAAAATCTAATTTTTGTACTCGAATTTTGTTTATTTTATATTATATTTAAGAATATGCATGTATATATTTAAAATTATAATCTTAGATAGATTTTTCTTTATATTTATTAATTAAATATATTTAAAAAATTGTAGTAGAAAAATTCATAATTATCAAAAATTAAAATTAGACAGTATTTATTAAATTTGTAAATATATAAGAAATTAGTGATTTTTCAATTAAATTTTATTAATTTTCAAAAAAAAAAGAATACATTTTTGAAAAAAATTGTAATAAAACTGCATAATTTTAAAATATATAATTAAATGATATTTTCGATTTTTTTAATGCCATATTTGAATATATATATATATATATTAATGATGATTTATGAGTTATTACCATATTTTAAAAATATTTCCAAAAATATAGGCTTAGGTATCGGGTCTTCGGATCAGGTCTTATTGGGTCCGCATCCTTCGGATCCTGAAAATTTAGATCCATTTAGATATCTATAGTTTTTCACGTCTGCTCGGCCCGGATCTTGTCGAATTCTTGTCGGTTCAGGTATATAATTCTAATATCCATAAAACACTCGTAGTTTCAGTTTTATTTTGGATTCGGGTTGATTTGGGTATATAGGACCTGAAAAAGATCTGACATATCCATACTGAATTTGAAAACTCGAAAATACCTGCAAATCCTAAAAATACCTGGAGAAAATATATCTGAAACTTACCCAAAATCAGATCCGAAAACCCGAAGGTATCTCAAATTTTACCCGAACAACCAAATTATATTTTTTGGAAATCTAAAAATTTACCCGAAACCTGAAATTATACCTAAAAACCTGAACCCAAAACTTAAAAAAATATCTGAAATATCCAAAATACACACAATCATCCAAATTTACCTAATATATAATAATTTCCGAGTAATTCAAATACTCGATTGGGTCTCTTGTAGGACGTAGATCTAAACCGAGACTCGTGGGTCCCCAAAACAAAATTTCGAACACTTGAACATCCATATTAATATTACTTACAAAATGACATAATAAATAATATTTTTTATTTTTTGTATATATACTCATCTTTATTGTTAAATAATATTATACACCAAAAATGATATTCAAATCTGTATATGATATATGGTTTAGAGTATATTATAAGACTAAAACTGATATAATTAATGCTTTTAATTTTTTTTCCATAATGCTTATTTTAATATTTTATACAATGATCAAAAAGTTTATTTAATTTATTTTATATTTAATAACAGTTTTTATGTCTCACAGAATAACCATGATATCAAAAAAAAAAAATAATAACCCATAACTTTTAATAGTAATAACATCAATCAGATTAATTATATTGATTTAACGAATTGAACTGTGGACATATAGTTAATCATACGAAAATACATGTCCACTATCTAAATTATAAGTCCACAAAGTCAAAAAAAAATGAATGTATAATAGGAGTGAACGGTTAGCAGGCCTCACGGTTAGATAAGAGTGGATGGTTAGACTAAGCAGTTACATTAATATGCATTTATAAGTAGTTATATGTAAATGTTGTGTTTTTTTAAGTTGGACCAAACATATATCAACTGGTCAAGGTGGAAAATTAATAGTATTGATACAATGATCAAAAAGTTTATTTAATTTATTTTATATTTAATAACAGTTTTTATGTCTCACAGAATAACCATGATATCAAAAAAATAATAATAATAACCCATAATTTTTAATAGTAATAACATCAATCATATTAATTATATTGATTAAACGAATTGAACTGTGGACATATAGTTAATCATACGAAAATACATGTCCATTATCTAAATTGTAAGTCCACAAAGTCAAAAAAAAATGAATGTATAATAGGAGTGAACGGTTAGCAGGCCTCACGGTTAGATAAGAGTGGATGGTTAGACTAAGCAGTTACATTAATATGCATTTATAAGTAGTTATATGTAAATGTTGTGTTTTTTTAAGTTGGACCAAACATATATCAACGGGTCAAGGTGGAAAATTAATAGTATTGATTCTAATTTTAAAACGACTACGTTTATTTTGACGGTAATAATAAACGGCGCTTTAACACTAATTAATGTTGACCAAACTCATATCTAAAATAGTTCAGTCAACATAAGTTTGTTATTTTTTAGGTTAACGAAGAGTTTGTGTATTTTTTGACAAATTTAAGTAAGTTCAGTATTTTAATGCCAATTTTCTCATAGTAATACTATCATTTTTCTATCACTAGTTTTTTTTATTCTGTAATGAATCAAGTCAGTAAAGACCACGGCAACTATTACTCATGTATATATGATCGCATCCTCGTATACCAATGACTGATACATAAAGCTTATAGAATAAGAAGAAATTAAGAGATGCAGCTGTCCAAATATCGTCAGAAATTTTCATTGAGATAACCACCATGAAATCCACTCCAGTACATAGTATTTTAACAACACTGCATTGAAATAAAATAAAAAGGCAGAGCTTGATCTCAAGATTGATAATAGGCTTTCTTACCAGGAGCCTTGAGCACCAGCAGTTGGGTTGTGGAAAGCCTGGAACTCCCAAAACGTCTTCAACGAGTAGGGCTGAGAGACCGTCACCCCTTCCTCCGTGATCTTCGCTATCTGCGCAAAGTTTCAAAACACACATTTTCCATTTAATCAATTTCCAAAACGAAGAGCTTAAAATCGTTCTTGATATTAATGACAAACAAACCTGAAGCTTGTTAATAGCAGATCTGTCACGGTAAAGAAGCACACGCATGCACTTCTCAAGGAGCTTGACACCATCTTCAAAGCTCAGATCCGCACGCCACTCATCACGAAGAATTGGCCTAGCTAGGTGGTTCCCAAATCCAGTGGCAACATGATTGTCCTCGAAACTAACACCAATCATTGACACCTATAGAGAGAGAGAATCAAACAGATCAAACATCAATAGTCACATTCATAACAAAGCTTTATGTAGAAAAGTCTTGAGACGTTACCATGCCAAGGTAGCTTTCACCATTTTTGACGCCACCAAGGACGAGAGTGTTCCAGAGAGGGTTAAATTTGTTGCGGCGGTTGTACATGACACGAGTCAGATAGTTGTGAACCTCTTTTGGTCCCAACGAGTTACCATCATCCCACATGTTATCATTCAAGCTAAAGGAATTCGTCAGATATTATGAAAAGTAGAAAGATTTAAGAAAAGAAAAGGAGTAGGATTCTTCTTACACGAGCTCATCGAGATAACGAAGAATCTCCTGAAAGTCGCTGATTTCTCCACTGGCACCGAGAAGAGAATGTTTACCAATAGCCTTGACTCTCTCAATGTTCTTGTATCTCAAGGTGGATCCATATGAACCTGCAGATTCATAATCCACCTCAAACTTTTAAACTAACATAGAGAAGAAGCATAAACAACCAACGACATGTAACAAATAAAAAAATATACTGGAAAGAATACTTATGTAGCCAAACACACACACAAATGTCAAAACAAAGCAGACGCATTGACAGCCAAGAAATAAGTTTGGTACCTATATGTATAGCCAGAAATTACATTTTTTTTCTTATCTACCATGTAGCCAAAAGCCAGAACCAAAACCTTTTATGTATGGTATAGTTACAACTCAACTCCCTAACTCAATCGAAAGATGCACAAAAATCTAACTTGACCATAAATGTCCCATCTTGGTATTATCAGTATCATAACAAAAATTACTAAGCGTACACAAAAAAATGCAACCAAAGAGAAAGAATTGACAAGAAATCATACGCATGAAGCTGCCACTATATACATCCTCATCCTGAATGACTGTTAATGAATGCATACACAAGACCAGATATACCTATGAAAACAAGTTTATTGTGAATTAAAGGTTCCAAATTTCATTCAAAATTCAAGCTTATCAACATATTTTACGCATAAATGTTGTTAATACCTAAGTACCTAACTCAATAGAAAGATGCACAATACTAACTAGACCATAAATGTCCGATCTTTGTGTTATCACTATCATATCAAAGCCTCGCAAGGAGATTAGGAAAACACAGTAACAGCTAACAAGTATTACTAAGCGTATACAAAAAAAATGCAACTAGAGAGAGAATTTACAAAAGAAAAAACATATGCAGAAAGCTGCCACTATAGACATCCAGAGTACTGAGTGCTAATGAGAATGTATACAAAAGAGCATGAAAACAAGTTTGTTGCGAATTAAAGTTTCCAACTTTCATTCAGAATTCAACTTTAAACTAATTAAAAGAAACCCAACAGAGAGAGAGAGACAATAGCAAGCTTCAATTACTTATAGCTGTGATGAAACTAAGGAAAAAGAAAACAGACCTCCCATGTCGGAAGCCATTAGAACCCCATCTTTGTACTTGATTGCGACAATCGATGTCCCAGTGACATATGGGTACCTAACCAAACACACTCCAAACATAAAACACCCTAAAAACTGAATCGACAATATATAGAGAAAGAGAGGTTTGTTACAGTGTTCTTTGTGAATCAGCTTCTGCGTTCTTCAAGGCATCTCCGTTATCAATCGGAATAGTAAACTGCACCCAAAAAAAAAAACACCCCAGAATCAGAAGCATATACAGTAAGGAGCATTGAAGATTTTGAGATTTGTCGGAGTTACAGTCATCTTTTTTTTTTTTGAAGATTTTTAGATTTGAGGGAGGCAGTGAAATATGCCGGAGAATTTTGTAATGGACCTTAAAGAAAATTACCTCATGTTTGCAGCTTGAGCAGCCTGGACTCCAGCAAGTGCATCTTCAATAACAATACACTGCAAAAAATGTACATAACAAATCACTTCCTGAAGATCTGTAAGGCTAATTAGAAGAAGTATACTTTTGCTCAACAGTAAGTATCTTAGCACTCAAAGTTTCAACAGAGCTGGCATAAATAGGTTGGGATGACTAATACCTCGCTTGTGGGCACACCCAAGATCTTGGAAGCAGCCAAGAAAATATCAGGAGCTGGTTTCAAGTTCTCAAATGCGTCTGCTGATACAAATGCATCAAACCTGAACATCAACATCACAGACATGGAACAAATCGGTGCCTATTTCCACACATAAATTAAGAAATGATTACAAAAGACATCCCAAAAGTGATCTTTACATGGACAACGACAAACCAGAGGCAGCAAGGTTTGCATCAACTTTAACACGGTCGGCGCTAGAGGCAACCGCAACTTTAAGACCTCTGTTCTTACACTGTCTCTCAAAGAGATTGACAACAACAAACAAATCATTAATCACCAGAGCCAAAAAAACAAATAATTGCCAAATAGTGATTAATTCCTCCTAACCTCAGTAACAAGCTCTAATGCTCCTGGAAATCCAATTCCAGACTCTGGCTTCGCGTACTATATAATCAAGAAAACAAGAAATCACACAAAAGAAAAAAACTTGAGTTATTTATTGGTCACATTCTCTTATTTAATCGTTTTTGTTTTTACCTTGTCGAGATAAATCTCAAAGAAGCGCTTTTTAGCTGCATCAGTATCAAAACCTTGTACTCCTTTCGCAGAAGCAACGCCTCCTAAGAACTTAGCTTCTCCTGTGTGTGTGAATAATATCCAAAACAAACCAAAATCAATTAATTAAAAGAAAAATTCATCAAACAAACTTTAAAATGTCTTTTTCCTATATTTTTTTTTGTTCTACCAGTTCCCGTGAAAGGTACGAAATCATCAACAGTGACTTCAACTCCCATCTCGGCGAAGACATCCACCGCGGCTCGTCTCGAGAGAGCCTCGCTGTTGCAAAGGACACCGTCCATGTCTAATAGCACCGCAGAGACTTTCCCCCGATCATCGACCTCTGTCGTCGTCTCCGGAGGGCTCTCCGCGGCAACATTCACTTTCCAGGAGGACGGTAAAGGAGACGGAGAGACGCAGCGGAAGCCTGGAAAGGAAGATGATGATCTTGGCGTGTGTTTTGATCTAATTGGATTAAGAGAAGAAGAAGAGAATCTCCTCGAGTGGAAGAAAAGTGAAGGTGAGGAGCAGAGTGTCAAAGCCATTATTTTTGTGTTTTGAGTTTTTCTTTTTGGATATATCATTTTAAATCTGTTAGTTTGGGTGTTAACTCATCCGAATATGGACAAAATTATTCTCATATTGTTGTAAATCAATGGGGAAAATTATTCTTTTATTCATGACCAATGGTTCTTTTTTTTTTGGGTGGGCAAAAAGAAGAAAATCCTCCCTGTATTATTAAGAATTCTAAAAACTACAAATAACTATGGACGTAGGACGGGATACGCTTAAGATATCATCCTCAAGAATCGAAATTACATAAGGTGGAACAGAATCAAGAATGTGAATTCCTAACGGTACAGTAAACGCATAATTAGCTAACCCATCGACAAAACGGTTAGCTTCCATATGCACGTGACCAATTCGGACAATCCAACCCTTTGAAAGAAAGCCATGACACAAATGTACCAGAAACGACAGTAGGTGAGTTTCCTTAATTCTTGTCTTAAGAAATCTAACAACATCTGCTCAATCAACCTTTAGCTCCAATCTTGTGAAGCCTCTCTCTCCCACGCCAGTACCAGTCCATAATAGACTCCCAACAATTCTGCCAGTGGAGCAGAACATCGGCCAATATTCAGTGCAAAACTTCCGCACCAATCACCAAACATGTTTATCAACACCCCACCTGCAGTTGCAGCACATGGATTTCCATGCGATGCTCCGCCTGTATTGAGTTTAATCCACTCATCTCGTGGAGCTTTCCACCCTATTATTCTTTCTTCGCGTTGCTGAGAACGTTTCAGACCTCCTAAAGCGCAGTTTGCTTTAGAAACCTCTATTGCTTTCTCCTTAACAAATTTTACTCGGTCCATGCACAGCCGAGTATCCATAAAGATATTTCCACACCTCTACTTCCACGCCCACCATACCATTATTGCGAAAAAAGTTGACCATGGGCTCTCTCCTACCATCTGACTATCCCCCAAGTTCGTAAACAGCCATTGGAGTAACGACTGGGTAAAGAAAACCCGTCTTTAGCCCAGTGGAACCATGCGATTCCATATTCCATACATAGCGGGACAGTCCCTAAGAACATATAAAACCGTCTCTGGAGCTCCCTTACAGATTTCACATGTATCTACAGCTCCAAGATGCCTTTTGTATCTCTAGCAATTAGTCATAATAACATGCTGTCCAGCTAACCATGAGAAGCATCACACTCTCTCCGGAGCCACAACCGTCCATATACGCTTATAGAACTTCTCCATACTCTGTCTTGGAGAATCAACAATAGTTAACATCCTGTAAGCGGACTTTACCGAAAAGCTTCCATTTGTGGTTCCTTTCCAAGCCAGTCTATCTTTCGCTCCTGTTATAAGATCATGAACAACTGCAAAGAGCTCAAGTCTTTTATCTTCTGCCAGATACTGAGCAATATTCTCTAAATCCAAGCCATTGTCTTTCCATAAATCCTTAACTATTTGATTTTCAAAACCTTTTGACAGCACAGATGTGATCGACAATAGTAGAGGATCATCCGATATCCAAGTATCAGACCAAAACTTAATATGTATGTCGTTTCCGAGCACCCATCTTTATCCTCGCACCACTACCTCTCTCAGTCCGACACCCACACTTCTCCAAGTATAGGACCAAGTTCCTCTAGCTATCAACCATCTCGTATCATTGAGACCCCCAACGTGGTAATTTTTTCTCAACACCTGAGCCCATAGGCTGTACGTGTCATGCAGAACTCGCCATCCAACTTTTGCGACCATGGCCTTATTCATCTCCTTTGAGCGTCGGATCCCTAAACCTCCTTTACTTTTCTGTTGACGGACTTTATCCCATGACACAAGATGAAGTTTTCGTCGGTCAGAGGAGCTTCCCCAAAGAAAGTCACGCGCAAGTCTATCCAATCTGTCAAGAGTACTCTGTGGGAACTTAATGGTACTCATGGTATGTACTGGAATCTAAGCGTCAAACATCCCGTAAAACTCAGAGTACGGCTCTTCCAGCCTGTTAGTCGAGATGATACCCTCTCTAGAACCTCACCAAAGGTATCCTTGTTAATCCGCTTCTGTAACAACGACATGCCGAGATATTTACCCAGGTCACACGTTGATTGAATACTGCTCTCATCACTAATTATTCTTCTAAACTCCCGAGAAACATTCGAAGAGAAGACTATTTTAGATTTTTCTGACCAGATGCAAAGCAAAATCTTTCCAGGACTCCTCTGATGACACGTATCTGAGCAACTGAGGCCTCCGCAAAAAGTATAAGGTCGTCTGCAAACAAGATATGAGATAGCATCGGTCCTCCTCTTGACAGCCTTATAGGCTTCCAATTATTCTCCACTACACTTCGTTCAATAAGGTGACAAAGTCGTTCCATACACAGAACAAAGAGATATGGGGACAGAGTGTCTCCCTGCCGTAAACCCCTCAGCGGCTGGAAACTATCAGTCATCTCCCCATTCCAAAACAAGCTCATCGATGGTCCTGTAACACATTGCATAATCCACCTGACGCAAATATCAGGGAACCCTGCTGCCTGCAATGTATCTTCCAAAAAAATCTCAGCGTATTCTGTCAAAAGCTTTTTCTAGATCAAGTTTCAACAGCATCCAACCATTTCTGCCCTTCTTCTGGCGCATCGAGTGGACTGCCTCGTGAACTACCACTATATTATATGTGGTGAGTCTACCTGGGAGGGAACTTGATTGAGCTGGCCCAATGATTTTATTCATGAACCATTTCATCCTACTCACCAATGTCTTTGTGATCGTTTTAAACAAAACATTGCAGAGGCTTATTGGTCTGAATTGCATTATTCTCTCTGGTCTCACGACCTTCGCAAGAAGCACCAAGATGGCATTATTTGTGTTTCGAGGTAATTCTCCAGTCATGAAGAAATCGAGCACAAACTGAATAACTGAGCTTCCAACCATATCCCAGCACCGCTTATAAAACACATGTTGAAATCCATCCGGCCCTGGGGCTTTGAAGCTTCCCATGTTTCTGATCGCTGCCTCTATCTCATCTGCGGTAAAAGGCCTCTGTAACTCTTGTTTGTCCTCATATGACAACGTCGCAAAATTCCCCCGAGGGAGTGCTTCCACGGACTATTCCACATCATCCAAGGAGTAAAGTCTCTTGTAGTAAGTTATAGCCAACTTCTCTAGCTCTTCTCCATATGTCAGCCACTGACCCTCCATATTTTTAACATCTAAATTCTTTTCTTCCTTCTTAGGAAGATCGTGGAAGTGTGAAAGAATTTTGTATTGCGATCTCCATGAGTTAGAAGTTTCTCCCGAGATTTTGGGTACCAGATAAGCTCTTCCTGCTCCAACACCACATCAAACTCATTCGTCAAAAGATTTTCCTTATGTAGTAGCTCATCCGTTGGGTTATTTTCAATTAACTTTTGTACTGCCTGGATCTCGCTCAACAGTTTTTCTTTCCTTCTCTGGAAATCACCAAACACTTCTCTATTCCATAGTTTCAAAATTCTTTGTTATTTCTCTAGAGCCAATCTCGTATCCACTTTGCTATCCCACAAGGCTGTCAATATATCCTTAAATCCATCATGAGTTAGCCATGCCGCATCGAAGCGAAATGGACGACGACTCTTTTTCCTCTGAAGTATCGACTCCAAATCAATATAATGGAGCATGACCAGACGCAAGAAAAGGTAGATGTATAACTGTAGCCTCCTGCCATGTGAGTCGAGCATGGGGACAACAAAGAACACGGTCCAGACACTTCGCAATAAAGAGACTCTCCGATTGCCCTCTCTTCCATGTAAATTGCTGACCTCAAAATCCCATATCAATGAGTGAGCTGGCGTTTATCCAGCTCCCAAACTCCAAGGAATCTTGTGAAAGACGTCCACTTCCACCCATCCTTTCATCAAGTCGAAGGATCGTGTTACAATCCCCATCAATAACAACTGGCTCGCTTACTAGCTGAACTACTTCCTTGAGCTGATCCCAAAGCCCACTACGCCTGGTTGCAGACGGCGCTGCATAGACAATCCTTTCCCTTACTAATTCTAGCATGAATAAACTGATTGGAATGTTTCACGATTTCAACATCTCCCACATCAGATTTCCACAACAACCACAGACCTCCACTCTGTCCCACCAAATACACACGAAAATTATGATCAAAACCTAAGTTCTGACATATGCGCCCAGCACGATCACCCCCTGCGTGGGTTTCAAAAACTGTAAGAACATCAATACTATATTTCTTCAATATGTAACAGATCGAACGTCGGAAATTGAGTTTATTTTCCCCCCGTCAATTCCACATAAGAATCTTCATCATCAACATATACCAAAGGGTAAGAAAGGCCGGGGACAACTGTTACACCTCATGAGACTTCATTGTCTCCGATGGGTCTTCATGCAAACCTGCATCTTTTCCCAAATTCGAAACGACCGCATCCAAGATCTGGTTCGATTCCGTGCACCCATCATCCAATTTGGGAAGAACATCATCTACTCTGGCGGGACTATCCTGTAGGAAGCGACCACCAGCTCTCCCCAGGTTCTAGTGCTCAATTCTCAATCGTTTCCCGTTGCTTGACAATTCGATCCCTCCTTCGGTTGGACCAAACACAAGCCCTCTCATGGGCCTCGATTTCGAATCTGACTTGGGCTTTGAGTTTTTATTTTCCTGGCCTTTATATCCTCCTATTTGCTTCTTTATTGTCGGCGGATTAAGCTTGGGTCGAATCTCATTTGAGTTTCCCGCTGAAAAAATAAACCTTGATTTTCGATTCACACTCTTCGTCGGCTTTTTGTGAATCTGAATATTCACATTTCCCTGAATAATCTCATTCTCCTTATTCTCGCCTTGACCAACCACTTCTTGCCTTATCTCCGGAGATTCCAAATCTTTCATCAACTTTCCAAAACTGTTTGATACCAGAATATTTGATGTTTCCTTATTTCGAGGGATTTCCCGTAGATTTCGACCGGAACCCTCCCTATGGTTCCCTACCGCCGTATTACTCCTCAGAATTTCCCCCCTTCTGCCGGATTGATGTACTGGCATAAAACCGTCCTCCTCCTGACGTGTTCGACCCGAGTTACTT
>OVBX01003185.1:2464-17635 GCA_900406325.1 Erucastrum elatum | reverse complement strand
GAGTTCCAAGTACGCGACGAATTATCAATGAGAGCGGCGACCGTAAGATCCGGTAAGAGAATATCGTTAATTATTTTTAATTATTCTGAAGATAATAATAAATTATCAGCTAATAACTAACATNATAAATTATCAGCTAATAACTAACACTATCTATTAAAATTATTAATTGAACATAAAAATATGAGTAATCCTAAAATTATGGACATGATGACAAATAAATATAGCTACATCGAATCAGTATAAATAACAAAAATAATAAGATATATTCTGCGTCGTAGATTATTTAGCACATATATAATTATTATGATAAGATAGAGTCAGTTATTATGTTTGACAACCAGTCACGTACGGATAGTGAAATAATGAACATACATATCAAATCTCAGAGGCACCAAATATACATAATATATCAATTAATATTTAGTATTAATTAGAAACATACATCAAAACTAAGCTTTTATTAAAAAAAAATATAAAAATGAAAATTAATCTACATATATCAAAAAATTAATGGACTAACATATATCAAATCTCGAGGCACCAAATATACAACTCTTATATCAATTAATATTTAATATTAATCAGAAACATACACCAAATCATTCTACAACACCGACAGAATTATACTCTCCAAGAAACGAGACTGCTGATGAAATCAACGCTTATACGATTTCCCAAACAGATGGAGTCTCAACAGAGTATCTCAGCTTTGACAGCTTTGAGATATCAGGCCATGTACATCAGTGAACTCCATGGGAAGTATTCACAAAACATTTTTTATTATTTTTTTTCTGTTTGAATTTTGTTTTTTTTTAAATAAAAAAAATAATCGGATCAATCGCGGGCCGCCACGTGGCATGGAGCCCGCGATTCAGCTGCTGAACCGGTTCATATGGAAGATGCGCAGTGATACCGTTTCATGTACTTTTATTATTATAATATTTTTTTCTTAAAAAGTGTGTGACCCCCTCCCCCCCTCTTGAACCTCTAATGTACATGCCTTTAGATATTCATTCTAAACAGAATGAAACTTTATAAGCAGTTGAGTATCTGAATTCTTTGGATTTTCCTGGTTTACGTTCTCATAAGCTCACGCTCAAAATTAGGACCCCTATTATGCTTATACGGAACACTAATCAGAAAGGAGGCTTGTGCAATGGTACACGGTTAATTATCACTTATGTGGACCACCGAAATTCTCGAAGCGGAAATTATCACCGGTTCACACATGGGTAACAGAATTCTCATACCACGAGTCGTCTTCCTCCGACCTGAAACAAATCTCCCGTTTACTTTATGAAGGCGCCAGTTTCCTATCAGACTATGTTATGCTACAGCGATAAATAAAAGTCAAGGACAAAGTTTAAAGGGGTCCATATGTATCTGCTAAAACCGGTTTTCAGTCATGGACAACTATCTCACGTGTTACAACCAAGTCTGGTCTGAAGGTCATTCAAAGAAAAGATTCACATGCTCTGAAGGTAAAGAACATAGTCTACAAGAAAATTTTCAATGATCTAACATCGTATCAAGGTATGGAGACAGTTATGTTTTCACATTCAAACAAATATGTAACTGGTTTGTTAATTATAAATTTAACATTTTATGTTTCTTATGTTTAGACGTTCAAGACGGTATAATATCGACGGTATAATATCTTCTCCCTCCCATGCAACATCGTCAATCTCAATGTAACTCCTATCAAGTAAGTCTACTTCGCTATATTCTAACATGCAAAAAATGTATTTTTACTTTTTAATCACTGATTTCTATTCAATTTTTACAGAGCTTAATTTTCCAACCATTCTTCTTTTTGGAAATTATATACCAATTTATCAGAGTCTATTTATCTCATATATTGTCAAAATTTGTTTGATAATTAAACTTTTCAATGTTTTTTCACAACAACAAAACTCACAATCACTGATTTTGCACATACCAGTTTTTCACACTAGAATTATCGCAAATGAAAAAATAAAAATCTATTATTTGCGCGTAGTGCGGAGATAGTCTCTAGTATAGACTAAAGACTAATTATAACTTGTACTTTATCTAGTCTTTTTTCAAAAAAAAATAAATTTGTAATTTATCATCGAATTAAAGATGCATTAAATTAGAAATATATATATATATATATATATATACTACTTACTAACAAGCAAAACAAACCAAAGAAAAACCAAGACTGTAATTGGAAAGGAAAATTTACTTATTTGGAGAAATTAAGTAGTCCTAAAATATTTATTTTTGTCTGTGTGAATCTGATGAACGAAGAAACTTGATGAAGCAAGCCAAAAGAGTAGGCGAGAAAATTTGGAAATCTGACAGAAAATAATAAGATCGAAGTATTAACATAATTAACAAAACAATAAATATAACTGATAAAAATACGACACCGCCTCTACGAGCTTGTCTTTTTATAGCATTGATTTACACTAAGAAGCAATAGTGGCTAATATAGTAACTCCTAGGCACCGAGTCACGCCCAAAAATGGCCTCTCCTGTCGTCCACACCACACAGAAACCACACGTATATAGTCTGCGTGCCTCATCCGGCTCAAGGACATATCAACCCGATGCTTAAGGTGGCTAAACTACTCCACGCTAAAGGCTTCCATGTAACCTTCGTCAACACCGTCTACAACCACAACCGTCTCCTCCGATCTCGTGGACCCAACGCGCTCGGCGGGCTTCCATCCTTCCGTTTCGAGTCTATCCCTGATGGTTTACCGGAGACCGATGGGAACACAACACAAGACATCCCTGCCCTTTGCGTGTCCACCATGAACAATTGTCTAGCTCCGTTTAAGGAGCTTCTCCGGAGAATTAACACTGGAGATGATGTTCCTCCAGTGAACTGTATTGTGTCGGACGCTGTGATGAGCTTTACTCTTGACGCTGCCGAGGAGCTAGGTGTCCCAGATGTTGTGTTTTGGACCGCAAGTGCTTGTGGCTTGATGGCTTTTCTACACTTCCAACTCTTTATCGAGAAAGGTTTAACTCCTTTCAAAGGTACTAATTCAAATAGTTTTTTTTTTTAAGTTTGAGATTCTTGCTTTCAATTTCACCGATTTTTTTTCCTTTTTTAAATAATTCATATAAAAGAGAAGAAAACTCGTATCATGCAGAATATACTAACAATGACTAGGTTGGTGGATTTGACAGACGAAAGTTTTATGTCTAATAAGGAGCATCTAGAGACAGTTATAGATTGGATACCATCAATGAAAAATCTTAGGCTAAAGGACATCCCCAGCTTCATACGTACCACTGATCCTGACGACATAATGCTCAGTTTCTCCATTCAAGAGGTCGAGCGATTCAAAGGCGCCACTGCGATCATTCTCAACACGTTTGATGTTCTGGAGCATGACGTCATACAGTCGATGCAATCTATGTTACCTCCAAATTATTCTATTGGACCGCTCAATCTCCTAGCGAGCCAGGAAGTCGACGTGGATAGTGAAATGGGACGAATAGAATTAAATTTGTGGAGAGAAGAAACTGAATGTTTAGACTGGCTCGACACTAAAACTCCAAACAGCGTAGTTTTTGTAAATTTTGGATGCATAACAGTCATGAGCGTGGAGCAGCTTGATGAGTTTGCTTGGGGTTTGGCTGGCAGTGGGAAGGACTTCTTGTGGGTGATCCGGCCGGATTTAGTGGTTGGGACGGCGGCGATGGTTCCACCGGAGTTCATAAGGGAGACGGTGGACCGGGGAATGATGGCCAGTTGGTGTCCTCAAGAGCAGGTCCTTTCCCACCCAGCAATAGGAGGATTCTTGACGCATTGTGGGTGGAACTCGACGTTAGAAAGTCTTTGTGGCGGTGTTCCGATGATATGTTGGCCATTTTTTGCGGAGCAGCCAACGAATTGTAAATTTTGTTGTGATGAGTGGGGAGTAGGGATGGAGATTGGCGGCGATGTAAAGAGAGAGGAGATTGAGGCGGTTGTTAGAGAGTTAATGGATGGAGATAAGGGAAAGAAGCTGAGGGAGAATGCGGAGAAGTGGCAGCGGTTGGCTAAGGAAGCGACAGAGTATCCATCTGGTTCGTCAAACATGAGCTTTGAGACCCTTGTTAATAAGGTTCTCCTAGGAACAAGTTAGTAAATCTTATAATGCAAAGGTTCATAAGATAAACTAAAAAGATGTGATCGTATCAATGGTATAGACCGTGGACCATTTTTATAGATATGCCAGTATACTTTAATAAGTGAGTGTTTTTGTATTGCTTGCACCCAGTGTCATAGTAATAATAAAATCCAGAAAAGGTTGTCGCATCCTAATTAACAAGTTTCGCAAAAACTGATAATGTCAGCATATCTAGTAACAGAAATAGGTAGATTGGTATTGATTTAGTTTTCGAGTACTAATAAAACAATTAACTATATATCGTGATTCTGCATGGCGATGTAAATATAATGGGATTCCACCATGACCATATTGGTTTGTAAATTTTTTATATTCTTACTAAATTCTACTACTATTAAGTATATGACTGAATAGCTTTACTGAAAACCCATAGTTATTTAAGAACATATTTTACTACTTTAATAATAGAAAGAATATCATAGGCGACTAAGTTTAAAAAAAAATCGAAGGCGACCTTATTATATTATTCCGTCTGAAAAAAAAAAGAAAAAAAAAATATGACAAGAGATCGATAGACATCTTTATTTTGGCAGTCATGTTAAGACATACACGGATTTGGTTGAGAAAATAAACGAATTAGCTTTTTCTCTTAGTTGGATGAAGAGAAAGAGAGCGTAAAAAATGTCAAAAGATTGTACAAGTTTGGAGATGATGCACTTGATCACGAAGATGATGTCAACTCTCTGTTCGTTGTTGTACTTTCAGGTGCATCCGTTGCATCGAATTCTCCTCCTTCTCCTGAGACTTGATGTGTTGCTTGTGATTCTGATGTAAACAAACAGCCACAACACTAAACATTTTTACGACACCAGTTTTTAAATAAATAGTCAATCTACAAGGCTTTGCATACACAAAAAGTCAATCTACACGTCGACATATAGAAGTTGTTTGTTTCATTGTTTGGTTACCCCTCTGAAAATAAGTTTGGATAATTGCTTAAATAGAGAGTGGTCCCTTTTCCATTGTGAGTTGTGACTAGACCTTGAGAAATGATATTAAAAGGTGACAGAAACCCCATATACAAACACTATTGGTTTAGGCATATTTCAAACACATACTCATATATATTAACATGCATGACCCATGATGGACGATATACAGATGTGAGGGAACAAAAAATTAGACAGCTCAGTTCACATGGACATGACGCAATTATATATATCCCATGTGCCCAATCATTCACTCTCTTTTTCTTTGTTATCCCATGTAATCTTCTGTACTCTTTAGAGTCTCAGAACATCTCTAATCCATGACACTATTATAATGTGATTTTAGCACTAATTTTTTTGTAGCTCTCCAATCACAACACCAAATATTACATTAAAATAAATATTTTATTATTACAATATTAAACAAGATTCTCTCAGTTTTTAATTGTTTAGTAAAATATTTATTATGTTATGACTACAAGATATTAACTAATATTAGTTTAAATAATATTTCTAATTCACTTTTAAAAAATATCAGTGTTTAAATTAAATGTTGTTATGTATTTTTNATATTAGTTTAAATAATATTTCTAATTCACTTTTAAAAAATATCAGTGTTTAAATTAAACTTTGTTATGTATTTCTCAGTGTTTAAATTAAATTTCATGTTTAAACTAAAATTTGTTACGTATTTTTAACTTGTTTCTTTTGTTTTCATATAAATTAATATTTTATATTAAATAAATTTAAAGGATAACAAAACAAATATGATATATTTACTTTTATTAAAATATCATATCCAACTATAAAATAATAAAATATAGGTAAATAATATTTAAATCAGTTTTTTAAAAAAAAATTGATGTTGCTACAGTGCAACACTAAATATAGTTTGACACTGAAACAAGGACGAGAATCACACTAAAGATTGGAGAGAGAAAACTGCAAAATTGCACTACTTTACCGTAATAGTGTTCGGTTGGACTTGGCCCTTTATATATGCATGTGATCTTACAAGTTAATTCGTTTTTCTTGACAACACTATCTAGTATACTTAGTGAACTTAGATATTGTTATGATAAATGCATTTGCATGGTGATAAACAATGTCGCTTTAGACTGAACTATTTAATGACGTACCAGTGGAAGAAGATATTTGCTCTTGGGAAGTAGGGGCATTAGAGGAAGTGGTAGGAGCCTCGAAATTGGACGGGTAGATTAGGTGAGAAGACGCAGAAGGTAAGCGTTGTTGCTGCTGCTGATGATGAATATGATGAGCATAATGCTGATGAGGATATGCTCTAGGGCTTGGAGCTTGGAGGTAATAGTAAGGAGAAGGCATGATGTTGGATGAAGATGGTGATGTTGCCCCTCCACCGTAAATTTGCTGTTGATAGTATTGTGCTTGTTGGAGTTGTGTGTTATATAATGCCTGCATGTAATAGTTCACAACCAGCATTATTATTTGTTTACTTTAAACAACAGAATCACATTCAAGATTTACTCTAGACTTCTACGTCATTGATCTACAATTTCCCTGCACAACCAACCAACATTGGTACTTAGTTCTCAGGGATGAAGACTACACCGATTCAATTAATAACAACGGTATCTATATATATATATATATATATATATATATCACTGCATGCTAATTATTGTATATGGAGAGAGAGAGAGAGAGAGAGAGAGAGAGAGAGACTGACTTGGTGGTACCCATATTCAGAATTGTAGGTGTACCTGAAAACAAAAAATTAATGACGCTAAACCAGTTAGTATTTGAACTCTGAGGCACCAAAATACCACACACACAAAAAGTGTAAATTATTTTTCCTCAGACAAAATTAATTGCATGCAAATTCATCGAAACATATATATACACTCTTTATATGCACATGACACATTTCACTATTATTGTTCTATTGCGATGTTGGTCTGGCTGATCTACAATCTATAGTATACTTTTTACAAGGCAACTAGCTAGTCTGGTATAAGTATATATATTATGAATATGATATTTACAGGCTGACTCCAACTTGCTCAAATTGAAGCATTAAATATCACCCTCTATCTCTTACCATTTCAATCGCATTGGACCATTTCATTGTCTACGCGAAATTTATAAACTTCCTTACACTCTTTGTATTTCAATAAAGAAAACAGACCCATTAATTCTTATTTTTAAAATGATAAGAAAACCTCACGTACCCGTACGGCGGATATATGAGCTGGGCAGTCGCAGCCTGCTGCTGCGGAGCAGCCATTCCGGTATAGCCTGATTGTCCCCCGCCTTGATACTGACTAGGGCTTCCTCCTTGTCCTCTCCCTGTGCCATCAAAGAGTAATCTTAAATATTTTACATAAATTTCCTAATGATTATATTTTTGGAAATGTGGCATTTTTCCTCATATGCATTATTACAAAAATTTCATTTTTATACTAAAAATTATACAGCTATAATCTTATATGTTCTTAAGAGCTTTTTTTTTGAAACTGAAATTCTTAAGAGCTTTCGTAATATATTTTACATAAATTTCCTAATGATTATATTTTTGGAAATGTGGCATTTTTCCTCATAATCTTATATCTTATATGTTCTTAAGAGCTTTTTGAAACATATATCTTATATGTTCTTAAGAGCTTTCGTAATATGAAAATCTTTTATACTGATTAATATCTGCAACGATAAAATAAGTGATGAATTTGGTTCTTTTGCCGAAGACAAAAAAGATGATTCAAATCATGAAAAACACTTAGTAATATACTAGTCATCATCATATGAGCTTTTGTTAATTTGTGAAAACAAAATATAGATTAAACCCAGCCAAAAGGATAGAAAATTTAATAGGCCTATGAGACGATGATTGACACATTCAGAAGATAAATGGCTACACGAACCTCTAGGCGTCGATGGTCGTGGCCGTCCAAAAGACGCAATATTGCAATTTGCCTTTCTTCCATCGATCACAGGATTTGGATCTGCCACTGCTCTAGTCGCTGAGTCTGGCTCACGAAACGTGACCTGAAACCACCGAGATGATGACGTTGCGGGCCTCAAAAAACAATTACATAACAAAAAAATAATGGATTAACTTACGAAACCATAGCCTTTAGATTTTCCTGTGGTCTTATCCATGATGATGACTGCTTCAAGAATCTCTCCGAACTGATCGAAGTAACGACGCATTTCCTCGGTTGGTGTCTCCCATGCTAAGCCTCCGACGAACACTTTCGTATGGGTCGTGTCTCCAAACGGCGATCGGTAATAGCTCGTATTAGAAGACATATGTTATACGAAATGATATATAACTGCTTTTTTGATTGTTGATGATGATGGTTTGTGATGATATATACCGATAACAGATAAGCTGAATAAATAAAAATGATCGAATATATGGAGGATGGGGTCTGTCTAATTAAAACATCAGCCAAGAAAAGAAAAGAAGAAAAGATTGTATTTGAAGGAAAGTTAGCTCCTTTATATCGTCAAATGCCTCACGAACGACTTTTTCCATTTCTCTTTATATATTTCTTTTTGCAAATTGCAACTCTGAACGGTGACGTATTGTAACTCTGGCCCTTCACTGAGTATGTCTTCGCTGTCTATAATTTTTGCCAGGTTATAACATTATACCGCTTCCACACCTTTTTATTTCATCACTCATTAAGTATCTCGATTGATGTTTTTAATATAGCTATATACTGATTCTCGTAGATAATTTGTAAACTGAGAGATGATACAGATATTTGGAAACAGGAATTTCACTCACAATGCTATAGCTAACAATAGATAATACTAAGCTATTATATTTTAATGATGCTGCCATATTATTTGGCATAATCAGTCTACATATACCTGTATTATCATATATATATATAATTTATATGTTAGTACAAGTCTAGAAGACAGCATGTGATTAAGCCAAGGTTCTAAAAATCGCTCTAGGCGTCCGCCTAGGCGGCAACTCGAATTTCTCCAAAACTATTTTTTTGAAATCCGATTTATACCGATTTATACAATTTAGATTTGTTTAAATTATTTTAAATCTGTTAAAATCAATTTAAATCAATTTAAATTAGTCTAAGTATGTCAAATTAAGTAATAATGTCATTACAAATCTATAAATTTGTCTAATTTCTTATGTTTTGTATATTTAATTTTCATAATTCATGACAATAATTTTATAATGGAACTTAAATACTAAAATATATCATAAAAAAATATAATATATATAAAATATATTAATAATTTGCTAACGTCTAGACTTTGTCTAGGTTCGTATAATCCACCTAGTCGCTACTCTTATGTAAAGCACCTAGTTACCGCCTAGCGATTTTTAAAACATTGGATTAAGCATTATAATAAGATAATCATCGTTCATACTCCCGTGTTCTATTTTGGGCTGGTAGATTATATTATTTGTGTCCGTCTCTGTATACCCTTGTTCTCATCCTTGGGTTGGTTCATCCTTTGATTTCTTTTCGCGAAGACTATATATATATATCAGTGCAGCCTGCATCTTGTTTATCGAATATTGAGAAGTCATTATTCTGATAATGATATTTACACTTTTAGCAAAAAAAACTATATTCCTTACTATCACATAGTATGATGTACAGTATAACCTCATTAAATTAATAATCTATAAATTAATATACACTAAAAATTTCTATAAAATAATATAATTTTATAGTTCCAAATTAAAATTTTGATTTAAATAATATATCGATAAATTAATATCTATATAAATTAATAAAAATATATTTTTGGTTTAGTCCCAATATTATTAATTTATACTGGTTTTAAATTAATTATCCTGACCATAAGCTGATTGGAATTATATGAAATCAATGTTAAGCACTACGACCAACATCGAAGTTAAATGAAGAAAAAAAAAACAAAATTAGAGAATTTCATTAGGTAAATTAGTAAATCCCATTCATGCTATAGCAAAAATACGAAAGGTAACAAATGTGTATGAAATCAGACAAATACTCATGATAAATTGATGATTATGCCGATTGGATTAGTACTGACTTTTTAAGATTAGTGGGAGTCCATTGTTATATCCACCAAGCCATAAGGGGTAAGTGGAACTTGTGAAGGGATCGGATCGTTTCAAGTTTAATTAGTATATATCATCAATTTTTACTTTTTGAATTTTTTTTTTGAAAATATTTTTAATTATTGTTTAAAATTTTAAAATTTTAAATTCTAAACCATATTCTTCTCTCCTCCAAAACCCTATCCCTTAAATGTAAACTTGAAGTCTAGATTAATCAACTTTAAGAATATACATGTTTTTTTTAATAAAACATATTTTTATCATTTGATTTTTTTAGCTATTTTTATGATAAAAAAAATTAGTGTTATTTTAGAATATTTATTTTATATAAATTCACATGTACTTAATTATATTGGTAGGGTTAAATATTGAAGCAATATTTTTCCTTTCTACGGTGATTACAAGTACACTAAACGCAGAGAACAGTTTTTGTAGGGACCAAGGTCATATATCTTTGAGATAGACACATACTCTCTTATTTCTAAAAAGTAAACATATAGTAAAAACTAAAAACTAATTAAAAGAGTAAAACTAACCAGGATACACAAATGTAAATGCAGTTGTAAAGGGCATATACATATGTGAAAGTGGAAGGCAAAAGAATTGAGAAGATCACATGACAGAAACAGCTTTTACATAGTCCCCCGCACGCATGCACGCACCCAATAACGACCAATCCCTCTTTTTTTTTTTAACACCCGACCAAACCCTCTTTTAACCCCTTTTTCTCTTCTTTTCCAATGCGAATTATTATAAAACACCACTATCTATAACCTACATGAGTCCCGTTTGCGTTTCACAAACATTTTTATATTGAGTAGAATCAGATTATATATAGATAACTGTGTAGTTGACCCAAACAAAAAAAAAATGTATGTCTTTATTCTCATGCCAGCCAACCTATTCATTGGCAGTTTTGATCAAATAATTATATATAAAAATGGTGGATATTTTTAAGATAAATTTACATGAAAATGTTGGTTCACGACAACATTTGTTTGGTCAGCCAATAAAGATATGTGTTTGGTAATAAAGAGAAAAAGAAAGTGGAGCCAGTTTGCCAGCATGACGAGAGAGGAGATAGCTGGAGTGGAGATTAAAGAAGAAACATAAGAGAATTCGTGAACTGGCAGATCCCTCCACGTGGAACCTCCTCCTGTCAATCTTTTATCTCCATTAGCTGTCTCTCTCTTGCACAAAATACGAAAATAACATATCCGTAAACACCGAGTGGTTTATGTTAGAATCATTGGTGTGTTTAGTATATGGGTGTAAATCTATCATAATGTACGTTATTGATAGGGAAATAATGTGTACTAGATCTTGATCCGCACAATTGATGGATGTTTTACAATATAGTATATATTACGATTTTAGTTTTATTATTTTTTATTGTTCATGCTACGTATTTTAAGTCGTATAATAAAAGCGTCTGTAAAATAATGCAAACCGTAAACATTGTAATAAGAATTTTACAAATATATATACTTTATGTAATTTAATATTTTTAACTTAATAATAATGTATATCATTCTTAAATATAAAGAATAATTCATGACTGAATAACTTATACTTATAAGGTATTTGTTAGATTATATATCAAGAAATTTTGGGAAAAATATTTAAAATATATGAAAACAAAAAGTAACAATACGAAATATATATTATAAAAATTATATTTTGTTATTTATTTATTCAAAAAACAATTAAAATGAAACTATAAATAATAATTCTAATAATTTTCTTTAACAAATTAATAACAATCATATAAAACCCAAGAATAAATATTAATTGTTTTTGGGCCATAATGATTTATGATTCAGGTTAATCCTATTATTTTTTTAGTATAGTGGTATATATGTTTCCAAACAACATTATATTTTTTTATTACTATCTTTGTTTCCAAACAATTCTAAAATATACTTACGCGTATACTTTTCTTGTTTATTGTTAAACTAGATCACCCTTTTATAGATAGGCTTTTATAACAATTTTGGCCATTTTATCCCCAATAATAATATTGGCCGCTTTTTCACATTAACTAAGAGGCTTTATGAAACATTTAGTTAATTTAAAATATTCATAAAAACTGAAATCCGCCTCTACGTGAATCTACATACCTTAGTTAGCCTCTTTACAGCGTATTGAAAAACTTCAGACAAGCCTATAATTGAACAAAATACTATAGTGTCGGGCAACGACTTAGGGTTAGGGAATATGTTGAAGAAATGGATATGACGTAGACGAGAAAACAATACAATCATGCAACATTAATCATATTATTTGGAATCCAGCTTCGTACGTATTACACTCATGTCCATTCTTACAATGTTTAACTATATAGATATTTTTAATGAGTTATTAGATTTTAATCCGCTTTTAAAAAGGGCGGGTATATTTTTTTTTTGGAAAATTATTTTACGTATTAAAAATTATTATTTTTGATAAATTATATATTTAAATTTTTTTATGAAATTTCTCTTAAATCTACTTCTATGACTTATTTGTTTTTATTTTAAATATAACTAAATTTTTGAAGACTCTAAATAATTCTAACCTGTTATATGATTTTATTTAACCCAAAATTAAATTTATTTTACACTGATTTTTTTAATTAAAATAAAATATTTTATATTTTCAACACTCTCTGTATTGAAAAATTCATTTGTGCATTTCAAAAAACATCCTATAATTTTATTAAATTTAGTCTAAATTTAGTTTATATAATTTAGTTTTATTTTAAATGAAAATATTTTTAAAGAGTTGAGATCATTCAGACATTTATCATGGTTTGTTGATTTAATCATTTATTATTTTAAATTGATTTTATTTTAAGGTTTCATTCAATAAATGATTTCAAATAATTAATAACGTGAAAGATATTATAAATAATAACATATATTATCCTCTTAAAATTTAAATGTGAAATATAAAAACCATAATTTAAGTTGGTATATGAAATTGGTCTTCTTGTTGTATTTTTCTTATATATATATTGAATTATTTTTTAATAATGGTTATTGAAAAATATTTTAGTAAAAATAATATTTTGGATATATGCATATGTTAAATCAATTTTGATATAAATCAAGTTTAAATTATTATTTTGATTTGAAATATTTATATAAAATTTTCAATTTTATTTTATGATTATTTTAGACAAAATTTTTTTTAGGTAATTATATTAGTCCCTTTTTGTATATTTTAAAGCTGATCCAAGTAGATAGTTTTTATAATATAATGGATTTCCAATTTTTATTAATAACATAAACCATTATTTTTTTTCTTCTTGACATACTTTTATCTATGTTTCAATATTTTATTTTTTTGCATTAGTTTTCTAAGAATTATTATTAATTTTTTGACATTTGTTTTTGAAAATTGAACTCTTGAAATTTTTATATTTGACTAAACAAAATAAGGTAATAATACGGTCTTTATATTTTTTTATAATATATAGGTCCCTATGATATACTATTTATATTTAAGTTTGTGTTTCATTTTCACCATAAAGAATTGTAAATATAGTGAAAAAATTATAAATAAAAAGAAATATAGAAAAGATATTGCTTAATTTACTGTAAAAACAATGGTTAAATGTGTAAATAAAAATAAATATTAAATATGTTATTCATGTTTCTAAACAATTCTCATTTATTATTAATTTATTGAAAATATAATGGCTAGATGTGTAAATAAAAGAAAATTCACATCTCTACTATTCATGCTTCCAAACATATTTCATTTATTCTACTATCTTTGTTTCCAAACATCTCCAAAATGTATTTCAACTTTAATAATATAAATATCTAATTGTCATTATTAAAAATATTTAGTAATTTATGCCAATTAAATTTTTAATTTGGTTTTCTTTTTATATTTTTTTACAAATATGATATCTGATAAAAATATTCATATAATAAAAATAAAAATTTATTTCATAAAAGGAAAGTTTACAAAACATATATTTAAAATTAATAAAAATATATTATTTATATCAGTCTATTTTCTAAGATTATTAAAATAGATAATTTAAGGCTTAATATTTTATTTTTCTTATAAAAATCATATATATTTATACAACATAGTTACTTAGAATTTATAAAAAAATAATTATTGTTTTTTGTAAATATCATATCCGTTCATGATTTTTCAAAATTTTAATGGTAATGTTCATTTATGAAAATTTTACTAATCATTATTTTATTTTTACAAATCCACAAATAAAAAATTATCAAAAGAATTTACGAAAAATATATGCATATTTAAAATGATGAACTAAACTAATGAAATAAATAAAATTAATCAAATTTAGTTTAACTAGAGTCAAAAGTGAATGTGCTTCAATTTGAAGAAGTATGTGCAACTCAATATAACCCATAAAATGACTAACTTAAACAATCTAAATTTTTATGCCCAAAATCAGAATTCCAAATGCAGGAAAAAAATAATCAAAATTTTAATCTATTTCAATACACAAATACTATGGTTAAATTTGGGGAAGTAAATAAATTATATATATCTTTATGCATGTATACGGAAAAATCACCTCGTATACAGTATCTTGAGAATACAACAAAAAAAAGTTGGAAAATGCTTCATAGTTCAAAACTAAAGATAGAATATACATTACACTATTGCTAGCAACAATGGGGCGGTGGCGCAGTTGGCTAGCGCGTAGGTCTCATAGCTACTGAGGAATCCTGAGGTCGAGAGTTCGAGCCTCTCTCGCCCCAAACATTTTTTGTTTCGGCCCAGTATTGCCCAAATTCAATACTAGCTCCTAAAAGCCCATTTACCTTACCTGTGACAGAATGCGTAACAAAGACGAAGCAATCAAACAGAGAAACAGCGCAGCAGGTGCAAGTCGACATCATTTGAGAACTCTCATTACACATGAGTCATGACCAACAATTTGGTTGTTCAAAAGGAGAAAAACCTTGGTAATTTTTATTTCCTATAATGTAAAGAGAAATACCCAGTAAAAAACTTACAAAAATTTAGAGACTAGAATCAATGG